>JAYEVH010000570.1:0-133270 GCA_036346255.1 Ampelocalamus luodianensis
GGCTATCTCCACTACTATCTTCCTCATCATGTAACCTTCCACTGCTCTTTCGGGTTCTACTCTTGTTGAGCGTCTTCATAGTCGGGCTCTCGAGTACAGTTACCTTCGCTGTTTCGGTTGTCTGCTTCGTCCTTCTTCCACCTCGTGAGTGCACTAAAGTCGATGCTCGATCGATTAGTGTGTTTTTCTTGGCTCTGTCTTAGTATAAGGGTTATCGCTACTACGACCACATTGTTTCACTGGGATGAGGATCTCTCGGAATGTCACCTTCGATGAGTCCCGTCCCTCTACTGTCAGCTCTGATTCTCTTGTTGAGTAGATCAAGGGTTCTTCCAACCAAGATAAGTTTGGCCCATTTTAGAAATTTGAAGTGTTGTTTATTTGGTTGTTTCTTTGTGCATTTAAAATATTTTGTAGTTCAAATTGCTTATCTAAAACTTGGTCACTTCAAAAATTGGAGTTTGCAATGGTATATACTATACACAGAACAATATCTGCATCTTTGGTATGGTAGATCCACAATATTTGAACATTCTAATGGCATGTGATAAATCTCCAATAGATATGCAATGAAATGCTTTAACATTTTCAAGTCTTTGCCTTCACTCAGGCAACTCCAAAGGATAAAAAGGCAAGCCTTGTCATTCATGGACTTGTGGATAAGGTAGCTGTTTGTCTTGAGGTTCCTTTGTTGCTATTATCTTTTCTTGCAATAGTGATTTAACTGTGTCAACACAGGTCATTGCTGGGGTGATGTGCATGCTGAATCTGCGCATCCCTCCATATATACGTACTGACTTTGTGCAGCTTAGTCTTCGGCATTCAATCAGAAGTAGGTTCATCTAACTGTTTCTTTAATGCTCATTCTTATCTAGCTTTGAAATTTGCTTGTAGTTACATAAACAAAGCAAGGTTAGTAAATGAAACTGAATGCTGGTGTCATCAAAATTGCCACATTAACAAGATGCTGAGCAACAGAAGATTATGAGATTCTTTGCAAACCTTATGGTCTCTATGCAGACAGTGAAACTAGCACATGTGGTACATAATTTTTTTGTTGTATGATGTTATTTATCCATAAATTGGGAAGGACCATCATTATCTGAACAACTTGTTGGGACAGCTAAATGGTTTAACTTGCTTTATCTTATTAAAATGGTTTCCAATCGCTCATCCCCTCATACTGCATTATCTCTTCTATTTTGCAGAGAAATGTGTGAGATGGACTCTCCGAGTGACAAGCATTCATGGCTTGCGAGCACCATTGTCATTTCTTCGGTCAATCGAGGTTGTGCAATGGTGACTCTAATATATCCACATTCTTATGTACTAGTATGCTTTATGTACTTTTCCATAAAAATATACTTTATGTACCGTTATTAAATGCTTTAGTAAGGAGATAATGTTACATTAAGAAGAAATAGATTGCGAACAACTAACTTTAGTAACTGGTACTGTAACAAGTAAGAGGACTGTGGTACCTTTCTTCTCTAACGATATGGAAGTTAGAAGCTCATAGTCAAATTTATGGAAAGCTCATCCTAAAGTAGCATTTCTCAAGATGTCTGTGATCTAATAAAAATCTTCTATTACTGATATATGGTCAAATTATTCTCACTTACCAACAGGTTACCTTTCCGGAAAGACCTGACATGAAGTCCGTAGTGCTCCAGGAGCAACCATTTTCTTTGCAAAGGTATATTGGAGAATGCAAAGTCCCCCAATAAATGTGTGCCAATTGGGCACACAGAGAGTTTCAAGTTTCAAGTTTATATGCGATGCTTCACATTGGGGAATTGATTACTTTTGTAGGGAAACATCAATGAACAGATCGTTTGTCATGCTGTTGACATTAAACTTCAGTGATGGTTGTGGCTGTTCGAGCTCCTCAATTGAATGGCCTGTTCATTTTCAGGTGAGCAGCTACTGGACTCCTTTATCTTCCAATTTTTTGTTGCCCATAGTTGGTAGTGTAATTTATAACTTTTGAAAGCAACTTAATTCTGCAAGGGCCTTAGCTTGGAGATGTGTAGGTGGTGGTGATTAATGTGACTGCTTTTTTTTTTGTCGACGCAGTATTGCGTTTTTGTTTTCTTTCAATCACAGTACGGGATTCGGGTTCGTAGTTCGCCATTTTTTCTTCTAATTTCCATTGCGAACACGAACCCCGTACCCTAAACCAGTTCAAGTTCGATGAATCCGGTTCGCGATTCGCGGGATTTTATAGCGAATCCGGTAACTTAGAGAGTACCTCCCGGCTCAGATCGGGGGACCAGTAACCAGCCGGTCTTTACTGATCTTTTTATCCCTGCATCTACTACATCCAAACCAATAAGAAAAGCATGGATGCAAACTATGACCAATGTAAGACATTGTTACATAGTACGAAATTTCAAGACCAAACTCTATAGTAGTAGAGAGAAGAAAAAAAAGACAAGCAGCATGTTCATGTGCGTGATATCATTTTTTTTTGCTGCTTAAGCCTTTGGATGAATTTGATCTTAGAATTTTGCATGTTTGCTTGTAGTGCATCCCTAATATTTTCATGTTTTTTGGGAATAGTGTATTGTGTACTTTCCATAAAATGGAGTAGCTACATATGGGTAGCAATTCCGTATGTCCTCGACTATTTGGTACTTTCTGCATATTGTCCATTTTAGACTTGTTCTTTTGCATAGTACCCTTGTGAATATGTTTATTAACATACAGTAGATTTATTGTTTTGCTTACCATACATTTGATGAAAAATGTGATCCATGCAGAAGCAAAAAGACAGCTTCGTTACAGATAAAAGTCTAGTCCTGCGGGAGTTGCAGTATGCTGCAGAGCACCAGGGTCGCCCTGGGCAGCAAGCAATTCTGGAAAGAGAGGGTCTGCCAAGAGCTGAGACATCTATGCATGCGGTTGTGACCAACTTCGTCAGGTACGACACTGAAGATTTCAAGGTGGCGGTGCCCAAGGGTACTTGGACAGACAGCAGCAGCAGCAAGGCGGTTCCCACGGGTACTTGGACAGACAGCAGCAGCAGCAAACTTACAAAACGGCACATGGAAGGCATCGGTTGCTGCTCAGCATCGCCAAAGAAGCTAAAGTTGGTTGCTAATCGGCATTGCCAAAGAAGCTGAAGTTCTAGACGAACTCTGAAAAGCTTTTTTGTTAGTTTCTTCTAGTTATCTGACGGAGTTAAATATCATAGATGCATGAGAAGTGCAAGGAGTTAACTAAAGTAAGAAAAGATAGAACAACTTTTGGTGCATAGGGAGGCTAGCTGGTTTTCTGTATGTCAAACCCAGCACATCTTTGCGACCATCTCAAGGGAAATTGGTCGAAGCGATGGGTAGTACCGTAGTATGCTGAGTACAGCTGCCGAAATTAAGAAACTTCCGAACCGTTGCCGCTGTTATCCCATTGGGAACTGGAGGTCAAGTTAACCATACAAAATCAAGAAAAAAAGAAGGCCACTTTCCAAAGACTGCTCCAATGAGTCCATGTCTCGATCATTAGCCATTTAGTCGTACCGATGCTGAAAATTTATTTCCTGTATGCATGCACACCACAGGGAGCCGCAGGATGTTGCACAATCCTGTAATGCTTAGCCCTTGTTATTTCCTTTGTTTCACGTTTCGTGACACCAGGGATGTGAATTTCGTTAAGGCACGTGTCTCGATTGATGAACTTCGTATAATGTGGGGTGGCTGGCGATGTATGCAAGACAAGGGAATTGAGGTGTAGCTACGGTCGCGACAACCATGTTGACGGGAGATGGTTCTAACGTCCCCATTTTTGCTCCGTTTTAAAAATTAATTTTCATGAGTTTCACATACTTTTTAGTTGTGCATAAAACATTTCTAAAAACATTTGCCTTGTAATTGAAATTTAAAACATTTTTCTTGGCTAAAAAACCGGAATTTCAAAAGCTTGTAATTAAATTGTGTGCTAACCAAAAATCTTTAAAAACTTTGTATTGCAAAACCTCCTCAAAATTTAAATTTGACCCAAAACCAAATTTTTGGCAAAGCAATTAATCCTCAAATATTTTTCATAATCTCTCCCTTAGTTGGGCCGCAACCCAACCGTCAGCCCAACCGCAGCCCCGCCTTTTCCCTCTCCTCCCCCCTTCCCTCACAGCCCATGAGCCAGTCGACACCCAACCTGCAGCGTCGGCCTCCAAGTGGCTTTTGGCTTCAGTGGTCGTCGAGGTGGCCATGTGTTGCTCGCCCTCAATCGGTTGAGTCTCTTGGACTTGTAGAGGTCCCTCGTTAGTGATCCCCCCTTTAGTATGATAAGAACTGATTTCGATCGCCTGGGGGCTTGGACTTCTTAACTCCTTAGACTTTGCTGGAGTGGCAGTGGCCTTCACAAGAGAAATTTTTTTTTCCCAATTTTCTTTCTCTATTTGATTGACAAAGCAGATGTTGGGGAAATTGAGAATGTTCTAGTATCATAATAGAATGGTACCTTGAACCTTGAAACATTTCTCTTAGGTTCCACGACCATCTGCCCTTTCTCCTCTACAGCTGAAGCTGCTCGAGATGAGTTGTTGGAGAGGTCAGGGGAATAGGGGAGCTCGAACTCACATCTTTCTCCTTTTTATCCATTGTTTTTATGATGCGGCATTGTTGATTGTTTAGTATCGATTTTACGAATATATGTTGGGGACTTTCCTTGAATTAGATCTACACAGAACAAGACACATGGAATTTAGACAGGCTCGGGTCTTCTCCTGAGAGAATAATAACCCTACTCTCGTGCTGCTGTATTGACTATGTTTTACAATAGGGAAGAAATCACTAGAACTAAGACTTAATGACTTCTCTGTCGTCATCTCTCTCTGTCCACCGACTTTACCCCTTATGATGGAGGTGGGGTGCCCGATCTTTCGATGAGATTGAAAACTATCGATTTTGGTGGAGGTGACTCTTGCGATCCGACTAACCCCGTATGACGGTGCTTGCGCTTTAGCAATTGTTGAACCAACTCTAGGATGTTATTGACCTTGTTGGAAGCGCGATCAACCTGAACACGAGGTTCAATTCCTACGAGCAATCAAAGAACTAGCAAGAATAAGATGTAGGCAATCTGTTATTGCAATAGATTATAGCGTTTATGGTATTGAAAACAAAGATGTGATCCCGAAGGTTGTCTTGACAGGTGGTCAACCGACACAACTGAAAATCAGAAGTTTGCACAATGGTTAAACCTAAACTCAACGAAATCCGAGTTCTAGCAAAGGGAGGCGGCGACTCCTATATGGGAGGATGACTAGGGGTGGCGGCCAGGGAAGTGACGCACGCCCCTAGGGTTACAAGGCACATGGGTCCAAGAGGAGGTGGCGCAGCACCCTTTTGACTCGGGCTCAAAAACAGATGTGGATTGTTTTATTGATTATGGCCAGCTCGGCTAGAATTTGAAGCTGAGGTTGGATCCATTGGAAAGTGACTTGATAAGCTTTCAATGAAGTCCAAGAACGTCCCAAACGGAGTCCGTATGAAGAAGTTATGATCGTTTGAACTTAGTACTGTCGCAGTAGTCCAAATTTAAATCCAAAACGAGCCCAACTCGAACTCTTGCTTGACTCGGACCCAAAGTGACGTGGTGATCTCTATTATGCCTTCCATGCTTGGCCATGACTCCACATACCTCTCCCTGATCCTTTTCCATGTTCGTAAGCATAATTAAATCACTTGCATTAGGTAGTGGTCTATTCTCAGTAATATATAAACCTATGAACGAATTCACCTGGTGATTAAGTTGGCGAGCACGAGCTCGAGTAATTGGTCCTTGTAACACTGGTTGTGGATCAGTTGTGTGTGTAGGCGCGGTTGTATCTAAGTTAGGGATGTCCTCATCATTCTCCCTTTCTTGCATTTGAGTCGTTCTCGACTCAAACTCATCCTCTTCTCCCAAGTATGGCTTCAAATATGTAATGTTAAATGTAGGACTAACCCCAAAATCTATAGGCAGGTCGAGCTTGTATGCATTATCATTAATCTTTTTTAACACTTTCAAAGGACCATCAGTTTGAGGCATCAATTTTGATTTTCTCAATTCAGAGAACCTATCTTTTCTCAAGTGCAACCAAACAAGATCTCCTGGTTCAAAAGTTAAATGTTTTCTCCCCTGACTACCAGCAAATTTATATTTAGCATTCATGCGCTCTATATTCTCCTTAGTTGTCTCATGCATTTTTAAAATCAATTCAGCACGTTGTTTAGCATCAAAGTTCAATTTATCCGAAGATGGAATAGGCATTAAAGCAATAGGAGCACGAGGCATAAAACCATAAACAACCTCAAAAGGGCACATCTTTGTAGTAGAATGCAATGAACGATTATAAGCAAATTCAATATGAGGCAAGCATTCTTCTCACATTTTTAAATTCTTTTTCAACACAGCCCTAAACATTTTAGATAAAGTTCTATTCACAACTATTCGGTTGCCTCCTGAATTGGGATTGACTAAAGCAGGATTACAGAAATTCTGAGTAGTTGCACGAGGTACTGATGCAGGTGCGGGCGTCTTAAATGAATTCTGAGGCGGAAAGTGAGTAAACTACTGAGAAACTGTCCTCGCTCTTTGCTGAGACTGATGGCTTCCTTGCTAAGCCATTCTACGCTTGTGATTGTCATCCAACTCCTTGTGCTTGTTCTCGTAACAAGGACTTTATTGACCATCTCCTGGTAGTCTGGGAAAATATAAGCAATCAAACTGACTTGTAGTTCGGTGTTCAATCCTTTCGGAAACGACTACGTCTAACTTTGTTAGTAGAGACGTCTTCTGCAGTGTAACGTGCAAGCCGAGAAAACTTGTTGAGGTAATCAAACATAGCCATACCTCCTTTCTTAAGTGCACGGAATTCATCTTTCTTTAGGTCTATAATCCCTTCTTGCATGTGGTGTTGGCAAAAAGCTACAAAAAACTCTTCGCAATTAATGTTTTGTGTGGTTTCATGAGCGGCACAGAAATTCTCCTACCATTCAGCAGCAATGCCTTCCATCTGATGGGTAGCGTAGAGAACCTTTTCGTTTCCTTTCAATCACGCGAAGCCAATCATTAGCTTCCATTGGTGAAATGCTTTCGGAGAAGGTCGGCGGACGAGTCCTCATGAACTATGCTAGCTTAGGCTGTCCATGGTGACCATGAGCAACTGGTGTAGCATTGTTGTTGTTAGCCTAGTTGTTGTTCATGTTTTGCATCATAGTGTACATCAGTTGAGTTTGGGTGGCCATGAATGCTCCAAAGTTTTTCAAGTCCAAAGGCGGTGCTTGAGGTGGAACTACTCCTGCAAGGGTCTGTTCACTTCCCTCTACTCCGTTGGCTCCATTGGTTCCTGATCCACTAGCAACAGCATTGCTAGTTTGAACCTTCTGGCGAAAGCTCTAAGGGATTAGCTAAGATAGCAAGCACAAGGTAAGGTAAAAACTAAGTAGGAGGTATGTTTAACCCAACAAACACAGCTTAAAGAACTCAACTGAAATAACTATATATTAATAAGGTCTTAGCATGGCTACAACAAGTACCTAAGGGCTCCTGCAGCTCATACTCACACACAAGAAAACAAGAAGTGAACCTAACACGCAATCTAACATCTAAAGGATGACACTCCTAATCTTAAGCTAACGTAGCTCTCACACACTGAGCCTCAATTGTTTAAGCCTAACTCTTGGTTGCCTCACTCACTGAGATAACCTCCACAACCATGACAATGCTCTGCCTTACCATAGACCAACGAATGTGCAGGCATCCTTGCGAACTAATCCTGATGACCTTGAATTGGCATAATAGGAATACGTGGCTCGGTGCAGGCACGGCCGGTTCTAGCTCTTCAAGCTCCTCAGGATCCTTAGGTAGATGTTCAAACGGATCTTGGGCGTACAAAGCTTCATCCAGCTCTACAATCCTCTCTTATGCAAGTTGTAGCATCTCGTAGGCTCCCTGTAGCTCTGCTGTTGTAGTCTCTATGGCTTCCTCCTGGGCGGCGATGAAGTGAGCAAGGTGAACCACGGTAGCATCTTCTTCTCCATCGGTGGAGGGGTAACGGGCTGGGTGGTCCACTGCGGAGGCACAGGGATGAAGGCGAAAGATCGAGTCCTTCAGCTCATCAGCGTAGATGTTGCACACTCATAGAATTGCAAGACATGAAGACTCCTAGATCCCTTCTTCAAAGATGATCCTTCGAACGGTGATATTCATGGGACAACTAGTCTTGGTATCCTCTCAGGAGTAGATCGTCAATCGACACAGTACCCCATGACTGTTGCTATTCACCATCCAGTTGGTGCCTCGGTAGAGTGGCCTCTCGAATCCTCCAAGTGCTTGTAGAGTATTCCACAACTCCGCAGCAAAACCTCCGGTACGCTCTCCATAGGTGTGAAGCCATGCCATCTAACAAAGATAGGCAAAAGGTAAGAGCCGATTTAAAACCAGCGGAGAGAAGAATTTTAGCAATAGGTGAGTCAGGAGAGAGACAAGAAGAGTCAAGCAATTAATTGATCTTGCAAGTTAATTTTTTTTTTCTTAATTTAGAAAATAGTTTTGAATTTCTTAAGGATGGCCGATCTAACTAAGGTCAAGACATATAATCAGTATGGCTCTGATACGAACTCTGTCGGGACCCAAATATGATCCCTCTATGTGTAATGCACTAGTCTACGATTACGTTGTCAACATAGATGAATAGCATTCCACACAAGGCGAATATAAGAACAAACGACTAATTTGATTATTAAATAATGGTTGTGACCATATGATCAAGTTTACCCTTATTAAGCCATGCAGGGCTAGCACTATATAAAGATATGGCAGCGGAACAGAAACAACCCCAGTGGAAACCCATCGACTTGCCACAGGGAACCGACTCGGATCAAGACCTAGCGATCACCCTCCATGTTAAACTCCTCCTCGTAAGCAGGCGAAGACTCCTCCACTTTTGCTGAATGTTTGTAGCTAGAATGAGTACTCAACAAGTTGTACTACATAAAGCAATTATAGATGATGGCTTATTCCAAGGGAATGGCTTCTATGGTTATTTTGCAAAAAGCAACATTTGCCTTTGAGTATAAATAATAGATTAAAATGTAATTTAAAACAAATAAACAATAATAGTTTAACTAGTGTTTTCACAAAGATCACCAAGCCTAAATAATTTTCTTCACATAGCTACATGAGTTAAACCACATAGCTATCCCTTCCCAATGGTTTTTATGGAAATCTACCCCTCGTGTGAAATCCCCGAGTATGTCCATGACCACAGACACGACTATTCGAATAGATTTTTAACACTCTGCAGAGATTTGTACACTTTACCCACAAGATATAAGCAGTGTAGCTAGCACCAATCGTAATAAAAACTTTCCGAAAACTTCATCTTAACAATTGATCCTCCTGTTATGCATACTGCCAGCACCAAACCTTCACACGGATGATTGGCTCGTCGCACATTGTTGGACCTGGACACGGTGAACCGCTTATGAATGTGACTCTCCACACAAACAAAATCACACCCTTACCCTGGATTCAAACATGGTCAAAGGTACAACTTGCGTTGAAACCAATCTTGGTACTGGTCTTGAACTTGATCAACTCCTTCCTCGAAAACTCCCGAAGTATCAACGTGTACTTGCAACCGAAAGAGAAAACATAAATAAATACCAAATAAGACAAATAAACAAAATCTAAAAATTAAATAAAAATCACAAGAAGGTAGAGCATGAATTTAGAGACTTGAATGGGCTCAATCGGAGTTCGTATGAGGAAGAACGGGCTCGCGGAAGATTTAAATCTAATAAAGAGAGAAAGAAAACATTATTTTGGGAATTTGGAATTTTTATTCTAAAGGAAATTCCAAAATATTGCATCAGCATGATGTCAGCAATGAATTTCGGAATTAAAAGAAAATCCAAAAAATAGGAAATAGAGATTGACCAGTGGGACCCTTGGTCTATAGACAAGGTATAAGGATTTGGCTCACGGGTCTACAGTATAGTGTACTGATATGCGTGGTCCACATGTCACAAACACGACTCATGGTAGACTAGGTCCACCTAGGGTTAGGTTTAGGGTTTCAGTGCAGGTGGTGCTAACATGGCTGGGGTGCTGACGGCACAAGTAACGCACATGTGGCGCTAACAGGGCTGACACGTAGGCGGCCACGTCGACAAGATCGATGGCTGCTACCACTCGACGACGGCGACCGACGATGAACGGAGAAGACCTAAAAAATCACCATGCCTCGGCAATCACATCTAGCGGCTCAGATGTGACTGGATCGGCGATGAGGTGGTGAAACAGCGGTGGCAGGTCAACGGCAAAATGGCGGCACAGTGCTCCGGTGAGGTCTTGGATACGCGCACTAGCTTCCTAAGGATGAGGCGATGCTAATGGGAGATGCACGGGACCCAATGGTCACTGGCGGAGACGAGAACATGGCGGCGACGGTGAAGTAGGGCAGCAGTGCGGGCTTGATGGTGCTACAATGACTCTTTGGCGACGGGAAGGTGCGCACTAGGTAGAATAGACAAAGCGAACCTGGCGGTGTAGATGTTGATGGCAGGGGATCACCGACGGCGACAAAATCGATGAAGAACAGCGACGGCGGAGCTAGGTTCAACCTTCGATTCCAATGGGCAATCGCGATCTAGGATTTTGGGCTTGAGGATTAGCGGCGAGTCCGAGGCGGTCGTTTTGACATGCACGCCGAGGGCCTTTATAGTCTATAGCGGCGGGGCTACCAGAGAATCTGAGCTCGGTACAACGACGAAGTCCAGCTCATATTCGAGATGGAGATGATAAATAGTACACCAGTGGGACCCACATGTCAGTGGCGGTGACTAGGTAAGTTTGTGTCACATACGGCTCCGGTGTGGCTAACTAGTGGGACCGGCCATGGAGATGGGCTGCGACGGAAATGGGTCGAAAGTGAGATAAATGGGTCAAGGCAAAGGAAATCCTACCCACAGGAAATTCTTGGATTTTCAATAGTTTTTCTATTTTAGAAAATACAGAAAATCCAAATGGCAAATTAAAAATAGCAATTGAACTCAAAAGAATTCCAAAAAAATCTGGAAAATACTTCCAAGCACAAAGAACTCAAATAAAATAATTGTGGAATTAATTGATGTTTAGATTAGTCACATTAAATTATTTTGACTTTAAAAGTTCCATTTAAACTTTAACAAATTCAAATAAAATTTGGTGAAATTTTCCAAGGGGCTAAACTACTTAGAAAGGTTTTGAAACTTCAAAAATTAGGATGTTACAGTCTTCGACGCACCAACTTGCTACGAAATGCAAAAAATCAAAGATTGATTAGTGGTCGAAATCATGACCATCTATCGCCAAAAAGCGAAATCAACAAAATATAGGCTACCTTTAGGTGCCTTTATCTTTCCTTCACGAAGACGACTGCCAAAATTTGAATGACTTCCTCTGTACTTGGAGGATGCTTCTCGCAAATGAGCTTGATCCGGGTGTCAATCTTTTTCTAGACCAGGGCTACAAATCTGGGTGTCAATCTCTTTTTGGACTAGGTCTACAAATGGGAAGAATACAATCAAAACATGCTTGGAAACCAGAAACCGAAGAGCTAAGTTGATTGTAAAAGCTTACCATTCTTCTAGTCCGTAGTCGGATCTTTGACCCCCCATGTAATCCCCCATTGGATGTGCTTGCATCTTCAAAGGGCTGAAGTGGTGTGTCATAAAATCTCTCACCACATGACATCCAGTCAACCCTTCATACATCAGGTTCTTAATGGTTTGGATCCATGGAGCAATCCGGCATGGACCACTTGAGGTAGTGTCCCACAACTTCTTCTCTGTACTCTTGCCCACGAAGAAAAGACGATCCTCGAGGGTAACAGTGATGTAGTACCACTTCTTCCTCCAACTAGACTAGACGATGTAACACCCCGGCCCAACCCTGAGCACAGAATCCCACTAAACTACACTAACTATCAGTTTTAACAATACTTGACAATAAATTACAGCAAGCAATTCAATAATAAAGCCCATCCACGGGTCACAATAAAATATGAATAACGGCACGACAAGTATAGGTATTCAATCTCTAGATAGTAGAGCAGAATAATAATCCAAGAATTAAGTAAAACCAATCATAAAGAGTATTGAATAAATAAACAGGTTCCATCCAATCATATATAATTATTCAATGTCTATGAAGTCCTAGATGATAAATAATCACACTATAATAAAGGTTTATCAGGGCCAAGTGAATCAAGTAATTGATGTGAATGCAATTCTTCCATGTGCGCTATCTCTTCGTAAGTGAAATATCGTCAATGTTCACCTAAAAACAATGGTAGAGTAAGGGTGAATCCACAACTCAACAAGCACAATAATAAAACAATGAACAATGATTTATCAACCATAATCAATATCATCATCAACATCATTTGTTTAATTCTCTTTATGCTCATACTCGAATATTGTCGAACCCGGGAACGAAGGATCCCGAATTCTCTGTGTTCAAACACCGTCCAGATTTCAACAGCATACGCCTCACAAAATGGATATCACATTCATATCACGAAAGCGTAAATGACATTGAATAAATAATTGTTTAATACAATGAGTCTGAATAATAATATCAAATGTCAAATGATAAACACAGCGGAAACAATATAATAGTGGTGAACCACACGATGCACCACAGGCAATCGTCTGGGTCAAGAGGCCTACTCGTCCGGATCCTCACCGTCGGGGTAGAAGTCTTCTCCTGAATAAGATTTATTCGGCAAGGATGAGCACAACTTCCGTGCTCGCAAGTTACACCCAATATTGAATTTAAATGCATGCATAAGGTAACAAGTGAGTATGGCAGGGGTTGTTTTGCATAAACATCATTTCCAGTTTAAATATACATAGTATTTTCTAAGACAGTTTTATACTATGATAAAAATCATATTTTCGAAATGTCAATGTTATAATGTGGATAACCTCCAATGATAAAGTGAAGGATCCCCTCCTAGCACTTGGCTTCCCGCCCAAATTTTCATAAGGATTAACCACCCTCAACATTTAATAAAGCATTTAAAAACCAAAAACAATTATAACTTTAAGTGGCCCTGCTAGCATGTCCATGACCGCGGACGCGGCTATTCGAATAGTTTCTACTCTTCAGAGTTGGTACAACTTTACCCACACGAGGTGACATGCTCGTTATGTCGGCCAATTCACGCTTCCGTAGGCGTGTGACTGAGCAATTACTATGAGGCCTTTACAATGTTTTGTCCTAATATATTCATGCCCGCTAAGGTTTCGCCCCTTTGGACTAACCGTCCTCCAGAAGCCCCCTCTTACGCCAAGTGGGAATAAAACATCTAACCGACACCCACATAATCACATGACATAAATACACTAGAACATCACAAATTAATTAGCCAAATCCTGCCCATACAGGACATGTGGTAGTACGATATGGCATAGCAATAAGCGGCTCAAAGACCGGTCCTCAATTGACTTGGTCGTCATTCCTACAAACCATGGGCCTTAATCTTAACCAGATAATCCCGTGCATAAACCTGCACCCACCATTCCGACCATTTCGCCCAAGTCCAAACCCATTTTTGATTTTATTTTGAATAAAACTCTATTTATAAATCCATGTGGTAAGACAATACCACAATATCAAGTTTGAAACAATTTGGTAGAAATTTGGTGAAAACCCTCCCAAATTCTGTAAGTGTGAACTAAGCTTGGCTAAGCATATGTTTAATTTTGATAATATCTTGCCTATGGTATCAAGGTAGTCAAGTACAATATTCAAATTGGCCATACAATAAAACATGGAATTAACTATATGTAAAACAGGACATTAAAATATTTATACAAACATATGCATGCGATAAAGAATTTAAAAACTGAAAATAACTTAAAATACTAGGGGCAATATGGTCAATGATGTAACTTGCCTTGGTCGATGTCTTGGAATTCTAAATCTTCAGTTTGATCGAACTCTCCGGAGTCGTCGAATTCTACACGCGAAAATACGACAAATTCAATATTCAAATTCAAATAAATTCAAAAACATAGTTCAAATTAACTCCAAATTGAAATATTTTGATTTAGTTAGCTAGATTATAATTTTATATAAATTTTGCAATTTGAATCACTCAATTTGGAGTTCGTATGCAAAAGTTATGAATTTTGGAAGTTTTAAACCTAATTCTGAAATTTAATTGAATTTCCCGAATTATCTTTCTACTGAAAAACCTATTTATTGCGCAATGCTGACGCCAGCGAGGGATTTTCAGAATTTAAAAGAATTAAAATAAATTCTGACAAGCGGGCCCCACGTGTCATAGACACGGCTCACGGTGAACCAAGCCCACCGAGCTATGGGATTTTGTTTCGGTGGACCGTACACACGCAAGGCGTGCGTGTGGCGTGACGGCGCCACGCCGCATCCATGTCGACCGGCCACGAGGTGGCTATGCCATGTCATCTTGACGGCGTAACGCGTCACGACAACGGCGATCGGCGGCTTTCCGGCGAGGGTGAGTGGTCGCAAATTGTAGAGGGGAATAATGCGAACACGACGGTACCGTTTTGGACACGAATGGTTGTCGAGTCGACCGCGGCGCAGCTTTTGGCGTGGAGAGGTTCGGTGTTGACGACAACGGGTTCGGTGGCGCCCGGACAACGAAGGGGTCCCCGAGGTAGCTCCGGTGATGGTGATGATGATGGCGCAGTCCACGACGGCTCGACGACGTTGACGACGGCGAAATCACAGGAAGCAGCGACGGCGGCGGAAAACCTAAAACTCGGATTACAACGGCGCTAGAGCTCGGGAGGGGGGGAGAGTTGGGGAGATGAGGTGAGGCGAAGATGCGATCCGGAGGTGCCTTTATAGGGGCTAGGGGGGGCTCGATGCGGCGTGGAGGAGGTGGGGATCGTGCGGCGGCGTTGCGGCGTTGTGGGAGAAACCGCCGCGAGAAGAGGGAGAATGTGGGAAAAGCGGCGGAGGTGGACGCGGTCTCTGCGCACGTCGCTAGGAGTCGGGCAGATTAACATCGCTGTTGACGGCTCAAGCCGCGGTGGCGAAAATGGCGGGCGGCAGTTGCTGCGCGAGGAAGAAGGGGCGAGGAAGAAGAAAGAACAGAGGCCGTTGGATTTTGATCCAACGGTCACGATCATTTGTGGTGACGTGGGAGAAGGTGGGTGATGCTGGCCGTTAGATCAAGATCGCACGGCTCACGTTGGTTATAACATTCGGACAGTGCGGTGGTTGTAAGAGATCCTGACCGTCGGTTCACGATCGGGCGGTGGAGATCGGAAGGGTGCGTGTGCGCGGCGCGTGCGTTGGATTAAGATCCAACGGTGGATGGGGAGGGAAGGCGCGCGGTTGTGGGCCGGTGCGGGCTGAGCGCGCGGGAAGGTTTGGGCTGAGGTCTGAGTTTCGGCCCAAACACTATTTTTGGTTTTTCTTTTGCTTTTCTATTTCTTTTAATCCTGATAATTCATTTAGGCTTTAGAAAATAGTAAAATAATTCCAAAAATTATAGAAAAATTCACAGAAATTCCCATACTTATTTTGGACTTAATAAAATTATTTCCAACTTTATGTTGGCTTTTAACTTTGAGAATAAATTTGTTTCGACTTTAAAATATTAATAAAAAGCTTTTAAAATTTTAGAAAATTCCACCAAAAATCAATAAACTTTTAATTTTTACTGAAATTTGAATTTTGGGCTGTTACAAACCTACCCCCTTAAGGGAATCTCGACCCGAGATTCAGGCTTGGTCGAGAAAGCAGTCGGAGTAGTTGGTCTTGAGGTCTTCTTCCTTCTCCCATGTGGCTTCACTCGGGTGATGACTCCACTGCACTTGTATGATCCGATGATTCGCCACGGTGACACGTTCTGCGACATCCAGAATCTTGATTGGTCGCTCCACGTAGGTTAGATCTTCTCAAGGTCAAAACTTTCCAAGAAGGTATGGTCTTCAAGCGCTTGCAAACATTTCCTCAACTGGGACACATGGAAGACATCGTATCTGCTGATAAGGCTTCCGCGATTCAGGCGATATGCCACTTCACCTCTTTTGGCTAGAATTTTGTATGGTCCCACAAATGCAGGTGCGAGTTTTCCTTTTGTCCGAATCTTCTTACTCCTCTGAGTGGAGTGACTCTGAGATAGACCAAGTCTCCTACCTCAAAGTTTAGATCCCTCCGACGGTTATCAGCATAACTCTTTTGTCGGGTTTGCGCCACTTTCAGATGTTCTCTTATAGCTTTGACCTTACTTCTGCATCTTTGATTAACTCGAGTCCAAAGAGTCGATGTTCTCTACTTCATCCACAGTGGAGTTCTGCATTTTCTGCCATACAATGCTTCAAATGGAGCCATTTGTAAACTAGCTTGATAGCTATTGTTATACGAGAATTCTGCATACGGCAAATCCTTGTCCCAACTTTGTGCAAATTCCAGGGCACAGGCTCGGAGCATATCTTCGAGGACTTGATTGGTGCGTTCCGTCTGACCATCTGTCTGAGGATGATAGGCTGTACTGAAATTGTGTTTGGTCCCTAAGGCTTCATGCAGACTCTGCCAGAATCTTGATGTAAATTGGGAACCTCTGTCGGACACGATCTTCTTGGGCACTCCGTGTAAACAAACAATCCTGGCCACATATAATTCTGCCAACTGGCTGCTTCTGTATGTAGTCCTCACAGGGATAAAATGTGCTACCTTAGTCAACCGATCAATTATCACCCAGATGGAATCATATCCCGATTGGGTCCTAGGAAGTCTGGTGATGAAATCCATGCCAATTTTTCCCACTTCCATTCGGAATTGGTAGTGGCGCAACAATCCGGTGGTCTCGATGTTACGCCTTAACTCGACACACATCACGGCGAGCGCATTTAACTCAAAGCAATTTCTCGCCTATGCGACCCACGATATTTCTTCTTGAGATCCTGGTACATCTTGGTGCTTAGGGTGAATGGAGTAAGGCGTTTCATGAGCCTCCTTGCACTGACTGTTTTAACTCCTGTTGGTTAGGTACACAAATGCGATTCCCAAACCATACTGTTCCTTGCTAATCTTCAGCGAATCCTAGAGCCTTGCCTCTTCGCATATTCTTCCTGATCTCCTTGATGTCTTCATCTTCTAGTGGTTTTTCCCTGATTTGATTCTGAAGAGTTGGTTGCACTTCCAATGCATTCACACAACCTTGATTGACAATCTCTAAGTTTAGGCGCTTCAATTCTTCATGTAGTTCTGGTTGCTCCTTCTGAACCATCATAGTGTTACAATAGGCCTTTCTGCTCAAGGCATCTGCAACTACATTTGCTTTGCCCGGATGATAATGGATTCCAAGATCATAATCTTTTATCAACTCCAGCCATCTTTTTTGCCGAAGGTTTAATTCTGCCTACGTGAAAATATATTTCAGACTCTTGTGATCCGTGAAAATCTCACAGCGGTTACCAATGAGATAATGCCGTCAGATCTTCAAGGCATGCACAATCGCTGCTAACTCCAGATCATGTGTCGGATAATTCCCTTCATGTGGCCTCAACTGCCTGGATGCATAAGCCACTACTTTGCCTTCCTGCATTAACACACATCCGAGACCTTGATGGGATGCGTCGCAGAAAATCTCGAAATCCTTACGAATATCGGGTAAGACTAGCACAGGTGCTGAGACTAATCTCCTCTTCAGGTCTTGGAAACTTTCTTCACATGCATCTGTCCATTCAAACTTCTTTTCCTTCTTCAGAAGTTGGGTCATGGGTCTTGCAATCTTAGAGAAGTTTTCAATGAACCTGCGGTAATAACCCGCTAGTCCAAGGAAACTTCTCACCTCGGTGGTATCCCCGGTTGCTTCAATCGACTTTGCTTCAACCTTGGCGGGATCTCTGCAATTCCTCCTACTGACACGATATGTCCAAGGAATGCCACTTGACTTAGCCAAAATTCACTTTTGCTGAATTTGGCATAAAGTTGGTCCTCCCTGAGCTTGTCCAGTATCATTCTGATATGCTTCTCGTGTTCTTCTTCATCTTTCGAGTAGATGAGAATGTCATCGATGAAAACAACCACAAACTTATCCAAGAATTCCATGAACACTTTGTTCATCATATTCATGAAATAAGCAGGGGCGTTCGTCAAACCGAAAGACATCACCGTAAACTCGTACAATCCATATCTGGTGGTGAAGGCATCTTGAATATCTTACGTCCGATCTTGATTGGTGATAGCGGATCTCAAATCAATCTTCGAGAAGACACTTGCTCCTTTCAGCTGATCGAACAGATCATCTATCCTGGGTAAAGGATATTTGTTCTTGATCGTCACCTCATTGAGTGATCTGTAATCAACACACATCCTCATGCTATTGTCCTTTTTCTTGACGAACAGCACTGGTGCTCCCCAAGGTGATGAACTGGGTCGGATGTACCCTTTGCTTCGCAATTCTTCAATCTGTTTCTTCAATTCTGCTAACTCATTAGCTGGTATTCTATAGGGTCGCTTCGATATTGGAGCTGTCCCTGGGACTAAGTCAATTAAGAACATTACGTCCCGATCCGGTGGCATGTGTAACAGCCCCAATTTTATGAACAGTAATAAAATGCTTTATGAACAGTAAGGAGGTGCTGTTCATAGCATCACTGTTCACTTCTACAGATTGGGCATCAAGTTGTAAATCAAAACTTTCCTTTTTGCCAATAATCCAAAGCCCTTCTTAAAGTTCAAAGGTAATGCAAGCCAATGCTTGTATTATGACTGGGAGGTATTTTTTTATTAAAGCCTAGATATATTATCTTGGCCAAAAATAATTCTTGTTCAATTCTTAAAAATTATGTTGACTTGGAGAAAAATATTTGGCTTTAAATAAACCTATTCGGGTTAAGTTAATTATTTATATATTTTATAAAGTGAAACAATGGTTTTAGAAATTTATTTGGGAAATATATCATCCCAGTAGCTTCCTGGAAAAATTTCATGATTTTACAAATTTATTTACTATTTTTAAAGCCCAGTCAAACTTTTAAATATTGGAATAGAGTATGGTCAACTATTCCGGTCTAAACCCAGCCTTTTCACTGTAGCGACCGAGTCTAAGTGCTTTGGGTCTAAACTGTGCAACCGGGCCGCACTCAACACGTTCGGGCACATGCCCAAACCTCCAGCGAACGTGAGCCGTCGATTTCTTGATGGAGGGCCGCGATTCGCTAAGCCGCGTGGACTCTCCACGTGCGCGAAGCACTTTCCACCGTTGGATCTTTATCCAACCGCCCTCCCATCTTAACTCAAAACTCTAACGCGCCTCCAATCCTCCGTCGTTAGATCTTAATGAACGCGCCAGATTCATTGTGCCGTTCGGATCACCCGAACCTCACATTGGATCTGAGCCATTGGATCTAATCTGCACGATCGAGGGTGATTGTGCCATTCAGGTCACCCGACCTCAACTCAATATCCACTGTCGATCTTAAATCCAACCGCGCCGCTCTTTTCGTTTTTGAACTCAAGGGCACGCATTTATTCTTGGCCGTTGGATCTCCATCCTACGGTGCCATTTTTGACCGCGTGTGTTTAGGGCCCGATCTTCATAGTACCGTTGGATTCAAATCCAACGCTCCTCTTTGAATGTAACCTTCGGGTTACCCGAAGGCTCCATTAAATCTCAATCGTCCATTTGAGATCGCACGGCCCATATTAATCGATATCGTTTAAATTCTTTTAACCCCTCTATTCATCGTAGCCGCCCATTTCTAATCGGACGATTGATGTTCTTTCGCGTGTTAGGAGTCGCGCGCGGCTGCGGCTGACATTGGGACCCACAGGTCAGATGTTGCCTCTCTTTCTCTTTGCATCTGTGCGCCGCCGCCATTTCTGTAAACAGAGGAGAGGAATTATCCAAAGATTATGCAACTAAATTTTGGATATTTAGCTCTAAATGGACACCTCATCAACTATAGACCCTTCTCCTTTGCCCTGTAGCCCAACCCCTATATATAACCCTAGCTTTTTGAGCTGCTGTCATTGTTGACCACTGGAGCTTTTCATCTTCCATTGCTGTCCAGTGGAGTTTCTTACTTCTCCAATTTGTTCATCCATTCTAAACCCTGTTATCAGCTTGTGATAAAGATTTGGCCTCTCTTGTAGGTTAAACCAGAGTTTATTTCTCTGTTGATCCAACTCGGCTTTTGGAACCTTCAGTGTTTCCTTAGCCTGGTAAGTTAAAACTGTGAGATTTTGCTATCTTAAGCATCTTAGGGACCTTAGCAACTCATATGAATCATTCCCTTAAATATCAGTAGCTCCAACTTGGTTTAGACTAAAAAGTTAGTTGTATAACTTTTCGGTCTTTCATATCGTTTTCAAGAACTAGGGTTTCTCCTATCAACTTATCATCCTGTGTAGGATTCAACTGAACCCTAGTAGCATAATAAGCTGTTCTTTTAATTCTTGTTGTCATCTATCTATCTTTTTAGCAGAGGTCTGCCTCTGTCCTCTGTTGTCGGCTCAACCGACAACATTGGTTTTCTTTAACTTCTGTCATTTGACCGATTAGGGTTAGCTTGGGGTGTTAATTACCCTAAAAGATCAGGCTAGGCTTCTTCTTAGAATCTTTGCTTGACCTATTTTCCTTTAACCCGAAATCTAAAATCTGTCCTGTTTTCAGTTCTTTTCAAAATCTGAAAACTGCAACTTTGGTTTAAACTCTAGTTTCTGTTATTTAAAAGCTGTATATGATAATATGGGTTATTATCATTATTAGGGTAAGTATGACTTAAGCATGCTGTTAATCATACATTTCTTTATTGATCATACATATTCTTTTATTCTGCACTGGTTGTCAACTTTGGTATTTATTGGAGTGTATTGTTTCTTATAGAATCTGGTTCTTTTGAAGCCCTTGATTCTATTTCTGAACAACCTGAGCCTGCACAAGAAGTTTATTATTATCAAGGCAAGCATCCTCTTTGCACCATGTTGATCCCAAATTTTCTACAATAGATTTTCCAAATCCAGTGATAACTGTTGCATGCTACTTTTCTGAAAATACAAATGTGAACTGTATTAGTTAGTTATGACCTGACATTGTGGATTACCTTAATTATGACCATACACTCAACTCTAGAATAGTACTGTATACTATAAGATTTATTTCTAGAGTTGGCTTAGACATGCAGTCTAGATAAATTTAAAGTTTGACAAGATTAACTTGTCAAACCTGGGAACAGCAGATCAATTTCAGTAACTTTAACTCTTTGTCCAGTTTCTTTAAATCAGAATTGAATTTTGAATTTCAATTGATCTGGACAAGAGGATGCTAGTGATGGTGCTTTTGTGCACGAGATTGGGAATTGTGGTGGACTTGTCTGGACCAATTAAGAACTGAACTCTGACTATTCAATTCAAGTCCCCCACGTACTTCCACATGCAGTGTATGGGCGCTGTTTGGTTAAGTAAAGGGTTAAGACTATTGGGTTGGAAACAGGGGAGTAAGGATATGTATATTGATCTTGTATGGCATAGATGCTTTGGTCTTTGGACTGCGTTTTATGCCATGTGAGCCTGTATGTCAGTATCAGATGTTCTTAGAAGGGTGAGGGCGTATATGTGCTCCGTAGCATATACGTACCTTAAAGATGCCGATTGCAATCTACTATGGGTAGCGAACCCAGCGCATTACTTCTTATGGTTGGATCGGCATTCCTGACGCAACATGTGTGCCCCGGTTAGACAGATGCTATCAGACGTTGTTTAAGCGAGATCAGTTCACACATGGGTATCCAACTTAATAGTGTTAGCTTGTTGAAAAATACCAAATCTTAGTTTCCCCGGTCGGCATACCAAAGGAAGTATGTCATCATTCGGAGGCGTCCGAAGGCAACGGGCTAACTAAGTCGTGTGGGTAAAGATGTACACCCCTGCAGGGTATCAAACTATTCGAATAGCCGTGTCCACGGTCATGGACGATAACTTGAGTTGATGTCACCTGTATAGAGGTTTTGTTTTCAAATACTGTTTGGGTATTTGCTATAGCATGAGAGGATTCATGCACTGTACTGTTTATAATTATTTCATTTACTTACTGTTCTAGTCCAACTTTGATTTATTAAAATGCTTTATCAAAACCTAGCTATTGTAGGTTAAGGTGTACTGCTTTATGCAAAACTTAACCATTCTACCTTCCTGTTGCAACCTTATGCATGTATAAATTCTACTCCTTTGCATAGGTTCTAATAAACACTTTCTTTTATTAGTTTGTGTAAGTCTTGCTGAGTACCTTCCGTACTCAAGGTGCTATAACCTAATGTTGCAGGTGAGGACAGTTATTTATATGAAGTGCCCGTTAGCGCCGATCAGGGTGACGCTAACGAGTAAAGCTACTTCTTTCCTCTACGCAATCGCCTGCGGGTGGATGGGGCCATTGGTGGATTTTGACACTTTATTTTGCTGCCGCTGTTAGTCTCTTGTAGTGACCAAGTCACTGGATATTGTAGTACTAAACCGAAAGTTTGTAAACTTATGTTTAATTATGTAAAGGTATGACTTGTATGTTTATGATGCAATGTTGTTAAAGGATATATGTGCAATGGTCGTTGATCCTGGGAACCATTGTGAGACATATATCCGGGAAGCCTGAATATTGGATCTGTTACTTATTAAACTTATGCTTTTAGCATGATCCTTACCAATGGAGCAGCACTGTTCCTTAAGTAAGAATTATGCTACAGTATAATTTTAATCAATTACATTTCCAATATCCCGGGATCCTCACAGCATGTAACATCCCAAAAATTTGGTCTGTTTTGAAGTTTTAAAAGAAAAATAACCATTTGGATTTTTCTGGTAAAAGTTAAAGCTTAATATGAATTTTCAGAGTTCAAAAACAATTTAATATGAATAATGTCAACATCAACTATATTCAAAATTATTTTATTTGGGTTCTATGTGCTTGGATATATTTTCTAGAATTTTCTAGAATTTTTCCGAGTGCATTTGCTATTTTCTAATTGCCATTTGCCTTTTCTGCTATTTTCTAAAAAGGAAAACTATTATAAATCTCAGAAATCGTTTCGGGCCTAATCTCCAAAGATCCGGCCCATCACTCCTTCTTCCCCGGCCCAGCCCGCCTCCTTGCTTGCGGTCGAGTCAGCCCAGCCGAGCAGCCGCTCCCTCTCTCCTGTTTCCCTTTCAAGCGGGCCCACCTTGCAGCCTCTCTTTCTTTTGTTCCACTGCTGCGTGGGACCGCCACTGCCGTCGTCTTCATCTTGTCTTCCAGCGGGACTCTGGAGCCCGAGTTCAACACGCGCAGCGCCGCCGGCTCCCTTTTGTACTCCTCCCCTCTCGGCACTACTTAAAGCCTCCGCCCCGCGTCAATTTGTTCGCCCATGCTTCCTCTCCCAAAGCCCTAAACCACCGGTTCCGATCTCGTCATCGTTTTGTCGGATTTTGTCGACAAACCGAGCCGCCGTCAAAGCCTTCCTCGCCGAGGTTCTTCGCCGTCAGACATCCTCAGCCTGCGCCGTCGCCGCCACTGGATTCGCATCAACACAAGCTTCACGGTGCTCCCCACATCTCCTCTCGAAGACCGCCGCATCGCCGTTGTCGTTTTCGTCATCAAGTCCGGCCGCCGACCCTCTGTCCCGATCTACTCTCTCCGGTGAGCCCTTGCCTGTTCTTCCGCGTCATCATGTGCCCAACCTTATTCTCATCTAATCTTTCCCTTCGTTTTATTCTATTCGCCACCGAACCGCCGCCGCCGTGCCTCTTCTCCACCTCCGGTCATCGTCGTCTTGCCGCCGTTCCGAGCGACCCCTAGTCCTCCCGAACCTCTCTCTGTGATCCTCGTCGCCTTCCCAAGCCGATGCTCACCTCCAATCTCCTCAGGCGCCCTTGCTTCATCACCGCCGCCACATCCGAGCTTTCCTCCGCCGCCAAACTCGCCGCCGTCGCCACCTCATCGCCGGCATTGCTGCGCCTCCACCTCCCAAAGCACTGTCGTGTTCTCAGGAGCCCGTTTTGTCACTTTCTGGCCGCTATATCGCTGTGGTTCGCCATCGATGTCGCCATCTCCACCGCCGGCCATGGCTTTCCTCTGGAGCTTCCTCTTCTCGGTTGCTCTCTCTTTGCTGACGTGGCCTCCAACTCAGCTGCCACCTCAGCGTCTTGGCCCATGTGGCATCCTCATCATCGCTTGGTCAGCTGCCATGTGGTGCATCCAAGTCTCCACCCGAAACCAAGGTCCATGGATCCAGTTCTTCATGCACCAAGTCAATGACAGTGGGTCCCACCTGTCAGGTTGTTTTTCATCCCAGTCCGAACCTTCACTGCTGACGCCAGCTGACGTCATAATCTTCTTTTCTTTCAGAAAGATAATTCAGTAAATCCATAAATTCTTATTTTCAGTATTTTATGTGATTTCAATCTTCCAAAGCTCATATCTTTTGCATCCGAACTCCGTTTGAGTCCATTCAAATTCCTAAATCCGTCTAAATTCAAGATCTATTTATCTGAGAATTTTATTTAATTTTTGGAGTTTGTTTTCTCTCTGTTATTTATTTATTTGGTTTATTTGCTTGTTTTGCTAATAGACGTCGATACTTCGGGAAGCTTCGAGCAAGGAGTAGCATACCAAGATCAAGATCAATCACTGGATTTATTCCAAGGCAAGTCGTGGTCCTTTGATCATATTGAACCCATGATTTCAAAAGTATATTGTTTTATACAATTGCCTGCTATCTTTATATAAATTGTTATGGGATTAGTTATTGCCTATTGTCATTATGCCTCCATTGAATATTTGAATGCCATGAATCCTTTGTCACCTTAGCATGGGTAATTTTAGTTGGACATAATTGTATTGCCAACATGGGTATCGTATACATGCTTAGTTCAGCTTAGTTACGATGGGTTTGTCATTACATGTGTCTTAATAATTAATTTTGACTTAATGATTTATGGAATCGTGGTGGTGAGCCATTCTTGTTAAAACTTGTGTACCATGATGGGGTTAGTCATGGGTGTTGGTTAAACAAAATGATTTTCGCTCAGGTAGTGGTTGGTGGATAGTGGGGATGTGGATTGAACATGTTGTGGGTTTGTGGTAGTCTCTTTGAGTAACTTGTCAAGGACTTAATCTTGTGCGCCATTGAACGGGCCTTAACCGTACAACCACATGTGCGGTATGGGACGGACCGCGGATTAATTAGCAATGTCTTAATTTGGTTCATCGTGTGAAGCGTGGTTACGGAAACGTATTCTCACGGTGGCGCAAGAGGGGGGCCCTGTCTGGTCGGAAAGACATTCAGTGTTGAATCCTTAGCGGGCAGAACTGGGTTAAGAAGAAGCTTTGTAAAAGCCTTGTGATGATCACTTAGTCACACGCCTACGGAAGCGTGAAATGCCTGACATTATAAGTTGATCTATCTCTTATGGGTCAAGCTGTACAACCTCTGCAGAGTGTAAAACTATTCGAATAGCCGTGTCCGCGGTTATGGACGTGCCTGGGGATTTCACACGGGAGATAGAGTTTCTTCCAAAATGAGTCGGAGTGTGGATGGGAAGTTCACTTGATGAATATAATGTTCGTTTGGTGAATAGGTCATTCACTTGGTGGTTCGTGTCGATTGGTGAATGGGGAATTCACTTATCGTTGGTTTGGTTGGGAAGTGAATGGGAAAGTTCACTGGTTGTTTCAAAGAAATTGTTTATTTACTTATTATTGTTTTCAATTACGCATTTCAATCTATTTATTGTATTTATCGTAAATCTGTTTTTCGCAAAAGAGCCATCTGACTAATCTTTGTTCAAGCCTTGCATGAATACTATTTGCATACATTTCCCCATGGCTTGCTGAGTACATTCAAAGTACTCATGGCTTTGCGCCCTGTGTTGCTTAATCTCCACAGAAGAATATCAAGCTGCTCAAGAGTTCTTCGCCCAGGAGGACCATGAAGGTTTTGCGGATTAGGATGCGTTTCTCCACTCGATTGCCTGTGGGCATGTTGATTGGCCATTTGAAGAGTTTCGTTCCGCTGCAAGAGTTCATTTGTTTCTTTAGCCCTGCGTGGCGAGTTAAGTAAACGTTGACCATAAGGTCCAGTTATTATTATTATTTGTTACTCTGAGATCTTTTTAGTTAAATCAAATAAATGGATGGTATTTCATCACTGTTTCCCTGTGTGAGCTAGCTACTGACATGGGAGTAGTTCAGAATACACAGAGGGTTCCTGAGATGTATTTTCGGGTCCCGACATAGCATGCCAGGTAGATCGTCAGGAAATACATCAGAATATTCTCGGACTACAGGTATATCTTCAAGTTTCACTTCCTTCATGCTAGTGAGAATAGAACTTCCATTGGTGCAAGTCTTGGGTTTGAATTCGACTGAAATTCCTTCTCCATTAGTGAGAGTGATAGACCTATTGGCACAGTCTATTTGTCCATAATTCTTGGCTAGCCAGTCCATTCCGAGAATTACATCCAACCCTTGGGAATGCAAGACTATCAAGTCTGCTAGGAAGGATACTCCGGATATTTCAAGAGTGAGGTTCGGGCATAACGAACTAGTTCTCATTTCTACGCCCGGGGAATGGATTATCATAGTATTGGTTAAGGAAGATATAGGTAACCCATTTTTGCCCACAAACTTATTTGATACAAAAGAGTGCGAAGCTCCGGAATCAAATAACACTGAAGCTGGTATTGAATTGACAAGGAACATACCAAGCACAACATCTGGCGCTGCCTGGGCTTCCTCAGCTATGATGTGGTTCACACGTCCCTTGATAAATTGTCCTGACGGCTTTGCAATGCCGCCAGTGGCTGTGGCTCCTGGTGCTGGCTTGGAAGATGCCACTGCCTGCTGCTCCTTGGGCATCTGTTGGCGTAGTGCTCTGTTTCATTGCAGTGGAAACAGTCACCTGCGGTGAGGAGCGGAGCTCTTCGCGAAATTGCCCTCCAGTTGATGCGCTGCGAGGTTGGAGGTGTTGGGGCGCCGTTCGCTGCTGGAACTCGGGAGGTGGAAGACTGGAACTTTCCACGCTGCGGTGGCTGCGGCTGAATGAATCGAGGCTTGGGAAGGCCTCCTGCATTGAACCTCTGGGCTGCCATCCTCCGTTTGCGGTTCTCCATCTCATGGCGCTTGGCCTCCTGGCGGATCGCCTTGTCCACCAACTGCTGGAAGTCGGTGAAGTTCTGAGAGATCAGTTGGACGGAGATATCATCATTAAGTCCCTCCATGAATCTCTCTTGTCGGTCCTCGTCCCGGGCTACGTCAGCTGGTGCGTAGCGAGCCAGCTGGTTGAAGCGGTGAAGATACTCGCTCACCGAGCGATTGCCTTGACGAAGGGCATGAAACTCCTTTTTCTTCAATGTCATCTGGCCGGCGGGGATGTGGGCATGACGGAAAGCTCTGACGAATTCGTCCCACGAGATGGCCTGGGCGTTGGCGTGGGAAATGCAGAAATTGTCCCACCACTCCGAAGCTGGTCCGTTGAGTTGATGGGAGGCGAACAGAACCTTTTCGCGATCGGTGCATTGAGCGATGTCCAGCTTCTTTCCGATTGCACGAAGCCAATCGTCAGCATCCATTGGTTCGGTGCTGTTGGAGAAGGTCGGAGGACGCATGCGCATAAACTCCGACATAGTCACCCGCTGAGGAGGGTGTGCTGGGGTCTGTGTTGCGGCGGTGGCTGCTGCTGCGGCCTGGATATTCTGAGAATTGTTGAGTGATTGGGCCAACAAGTCGATGAGGTGGGTCTGATTGGCCATCATCTGTTGCCAGTCTGGTCCTGCCGCTAGCGGTGGGGGAGGCTGCTGAACAGGTTGCTCTTGATGGTCGCATTTTCATTTCCCTGGCCTTGAACACTGCCACTTCCTGTGCGGGTGGCCACTATCTGCTGAATTTTCCAAAGACTTAGGAAAGAGAAGAAAAGATAGCGCTAAGGGGAAATAAGTTTATATTAGCCCAAAAAGCACACAAATACAAGATAAAGAGTCAAATTTTTCTTTTTCAAGAAGTTCTTTATTTTATTCATTTGATTATGGCTACCACAGAAGGTTAGTAGCTCATAATTCGCAGCTAATCGAACAACTAAAGAGAAAGCAAATATCTAAACTGGTGGAAGCAAATATCTATGGGGTGGATGGGGTGTAGTCAGGGGAGTTGCAGGTGCTGCCTTGGCCTGCCTTGTAGAGGGCTAATTCTGCTTCGGTTGCCCTCAACTTCTCCTCTGCTGCTTCTAACCTCCCCTGGACTAAATACAGTTCGTCCAGGGTATTGCCATAGGCGTAGTCCATCGCGTTGGCTAGCTCCACCTGATGGGTGATCTCCGGCATATCCTCATTCTCGACTGAGCTGAAAGCACTGCCTAGCCGGGTGGGGATGTGCATGGGATAGTACTGGAATGTAGTATCCCGAAGGTGAGCATCATAAGTGTAGCGAAGTCGACGAACGACTTCTCTTGTGGCGTCCTGGATGCCGTCGGTGAAAGTCTCCCGACGCATTGGGGCGTCAAAGATGTGGAAACTCGTATCCGGCGACAAGTTAGAGTAGAGGATAACCTCCACTCTCCAGCGCTCCTGCTGTCCCACAATATACTTGTATCCTTGGTATGTGGGCCTCTTCTTGAAACTTAGATGCTGCATCATCTTCCATAGAATATCCGCCCATTCTCCAGCAAAGATCCCATGGGAGATGCGGGTCGGTCTCTCGGCCATCTACAAATTTAGAAAGGACAAGAGTTTAGAAATCTTTTTAATAGAGAAAGGAAGAATAAGACTCTGGAAGACACGTAAATGATTTTAAGTTTTTGAAAAATAGTCCTTAATGGTTTTACCGTGGGCCATGACCTACAGTCGATATGGCTCTGATACCACTTTTGTCGAACCCGGGAACGAAGGATCCCGAATTCTCTGTGTTCAAACACCGGTCCAGGATTTCCAGCGTACACAGTCTCACAAAATGGATATCACATTCATATCACGAAAGCGTAAATGACATTGAATAAATAATTGTTTAATACAATGAGTCTGAATAATAATATCAAATGTCAAATGATAAACACAGCGGAAACAATATAATAGTGGTGAACCACACGATGCGCCATAGGCAATCGTCTGGGTCAAGAGGCCTACTCGTCCGGATCCTCACCGTCGGGGTAGAAGTCTTCTCCTGAATAAGATTTATACGGCAAGGATGAGCACAACTTCCGTGCTCGCAAGTTACACCCAATATTGAATTTAAATGCATGCATAAGGTAACAAGTGAGTATGGCAGGGGTTGTTTTGCATAAACATCATTTCCAGTTTAAATAGACATAGTATTTTCTAAGGCAGTTTTATACTATGATAAAAATCATATTTTCGAAATGTCAATGTTATATTGTGGATAACCTCCAATGATAAAGTGAAGGATCCCCTCCTAGCACTTGGCTTCCGCCCAAATTTTCATAAGGATTAACCACCTCAACATTTAATAAAGCATTTAAAACCAAAAACAATTCTAACTTTAAGTGGCCCCTTAGCATGTCCATGACCATGACGCGCTATTCGAATAGTTTCTACTCTTGAGTTGGTACAACTTTACCCACATGAGGTGACATGCTCGTTATGTCGGCCAATTCACGCTTCGTAGGGTGTGGTGAGCAATTACTATGAGGCCTTTACAATGTTTTGTCCTAATATATTCATGCCCGCTAAGGTTTCGCCCCTTTGGACTAACCGTCCTCCAGAAGCCCCCTCTTACGCCAAGTGGGAATAAAACATCTAACCGACACCCACATAATCACATGACATAAATACACTAGAACATCACAAATTAATTAGCCAAATCCTGCCCATACAGGACATGTGGTAGTACGATATGGCATAGCAATAAGCGGCTCAAAGACCGGTCCTCAATTGACTTGGGCATCATTCCTACAAACCATGGGCCTTAATCTTAACCAGATAATCCCGTGCATAAACCTGCACCCACCATTCCGACCATTTCGCCCAAGTCCAAACCCATTTTTGATTTTATTTTGAATAAAACTCTATTTATAAATCCATGTGGTAAGACAATACCACAATATCAAGTTTGAAACAATTTGGTAGAAATTTGGTGAAAACCCTCCCAAATTCTGTAAGTGTGAACTAAGCCTGGCTAAGCATATGTTTAATTTTGATAATATCTTGCCTATGGTATCAAGGTAAAACATGGAATTAACTATATGTAAAACAAGTCATTAAAATATTTATACAAACATATGCATGCAATAAAGAATTTAAAAACTGAAAATAACTTAAAATACTGGGGGCAATATGGTCAATGATGTAACTTGCCTTGGTCGATGTCTTGGAATTCTAAATCTTCAGTTTGATCGAACTCTCCGGAGTCGTACGCGAAAATACGACAAATTCAATATTCAAATTCAAATAAATTCAAAAACATAGTTCAAATTAACTCCAAATTGAAATATTTTGATTTAGTTAGCTAGATTATAATTTTATATAAATTTTGCAATTTGAATCAGTCAATTTGGAGTTCGTATGCAAAAGTTATGAATTTTAGAAGTTTTAAACCTAATTCTGAAATTTAATTGAATTTCCCGAATTATCTTTCTACTGAAAAACATATTTATTGCGCAATGCTGACGCCAGCGAGGGATTTTCAGAATTTAAAAGAATTAAAATAAATTCTGACAAGCGGGCCCCACGTGTCATAGACACGGCTCACGGTGGACCAAGCCCACCGAGCTATGGGATTTTGTTTCGGTGGACCGTGCCACGCGGGCGTGTGCGTGGGCGCTGACACGGCGCCACGCCAGATCCATGTCTACCCGGCTGCTGAGGTGGCTATGCCATGTCATCTTGACGGCAGCGACCTCGGGCGCGTACGACAACGGCGATCGGCGGCTTTCCGGTGAGGGTGAGTGGTCGCAAATTGTAGAGGGGAATAATGCGAACACAATGGTACCGTTTTGGACGCGAATGGTCGTCGGAGCTGACCGGCGGCGAGCTTTTGGCTGCGGAGAGGTTCGGGTGTTGACGACAACGGGGTTCCGGTGGCGCTCCGGAACGACGAAGGGGTCCCCGAGGTAGCTCCGGTGATGGTGATGATGATGGCGCAGTCCATGACGGCTCGGCGATGTTGACGACGACGAAATCACAGGAAGCAGCGACGGCGGCGGAAAACCTAAAACTCGGATTACAACGGCGCTAGAGCTCGGGAGGGGGAGAGAGTTGGGGAGATGAGGTGAGGGCAAAGATGTGATCCCGGAGGTGCCTTTTATAGGGGCTAGGGGGCTCTGAGGCGGCGTGGAGGAGGTGGGGATCGTGCGGCGGCGGTTGCGGCGTTGTGGGAGAAACCGTCGCGGAGAAGAGGGGAGAATGTGGGGGAAAAGCGGCGGAGGTGGACGCGGTCTCGTGCGCACGTCGCTAGGGAGTCGGGGCAGTTAACATCGCCCGTTGACGAAGCTCGGCGGTGGCGAAAATGGCGGGCGGCAGTTGCTGCGCGAGGAAGAAGGGGCGAGGAAGAAGAAAGAACGGAGGCCGTTGGATTTTGATCCAACGGTCACGATCATTTGTGGTGACGTGGGAGAAGGTGGGTGATGCTGGCCGTTAGATCAAGATCGCACGGCTCACGTTGGTTATAACATTCGGACAGTGCGGTGGTTGTAAGAGATCCTGACCGTCGGTTCACAATCGGGCGGTGGAGATCGGAAGGGTGCGTGTGCGCGGCGAGTGCGTTGGATTAAGATCCAACGGTGGATGGGGAGGGAAGGCACGCGGTTGTGGGCCGGTGCGGGCCGAGCGTGCGGGAAGGTTTGGGCTGAGGTCTGAGTTTCGGCCCAAACACTATTTTTGGTTTTTCTTTTGCTTTTCTATTTCTTTTAATCCTGATAATTCATTTAGGCTTTAGAAAATAGTAAAATAATTCCAAAAATTATAGAAAAATTCACAGAAATTCCCATACTTATTTTGGACTTAATAAAATTATTTCCAACTTTATGTTGGCTTTTAACTTTGAGAATAAATTTGTTTTGACTTTAAAATATTAATAAAAAGCTTTTAAAATTTCAGAAAATTCCACCAAAAATCAATAAACTTTTAATTTTTACTGAAATTTGAATTTTGGGCTGTTACAAATATCATAACCATTCTTTAGTTAATGCAATACAACTCTACACTACAAGTCCACATACTCATTTTATCGCTTATACCGGTATAGCATGAGTGCACCCATGACAATGTTCACCCTTTCATCAAGCCCATCCTCAACGGATCATGGACCTCTCCACTCCCGTGGAGTCTCTACCAATGAGGTAGATATGTGATCACCATGAACACCTTCTCTTTTATGCAATTATGCACATGATGCAACAATTATACTTATTCTCATCAAATATGCCATTAACCACAATTCATATCTTCATCATCAAAATCGATACCATAATTATTCACAAGACTTGTAATTAAACAATGTAATGGAATGAATAGCGTAATGACAATGAATAATAAAGAGGACAGCGATCAAAACATCGTCACCGTTCTACCCTGCACTAGCCTCTTTATCCTCTCGGAGCCGGATAACGAGACGGTGGTAAGGAACTAGAGGCCACACTCCCCGAACAAACAATTCAAAATATATTCAAAATACATCACCACAGCATCAAAACTATACGCTAATCACCCTCGCTTGTCTATGCAAAAATGACACATTTAACATGATTGTATCGGACGCACTATCCATTGTCTCAGTAGTAATAAGACTCTAACTCTTTCATCTGAACCCAAAATCTAGCGAACCATATAATTTCTGGAATCCCCACAATGGTCTACAACTTCCTAGTTATGATGAACTTCTGAATCCACCGTTTACTCCCCGTTTCCATCCCCAAAAACTATCCTAGAATCTATCAGGACAACCCACTTCACAATTTCGTATCTTTTTTATAAAATTGAAAAGTAATCAACAATAGCTGTTTTGGAATATACTCAAAATTTCCTAGATTATTCAAGTTATCATCAAAATTAAATTACTTCATTTACTAGGCATAATCAGCCCATCTATGCAACAGCTGCCAATGATGTCTGTTTTTTGGACAACAACCTTCCTAAGACCATAACTTTTTTCTCACAACTCCAAATCTAGTGTTCTAGAACTTCTTGGGAAGCTAATGAATTTTGAACATCTTTTCTAATTGGTCAAAACCCTGAATCTGAATGTAAACATCTCGAATTGCCCTCGCAAGGTTCTACTTCGTAACTCGATGAGCTAGGGCTTATAGAAGAAACTACACTTCTCATGGACCGATTGATCTATGAACTGAACAATGATTAATCTATGATGAATCAAGGGATTATCAGACGTTACCCATAAGAAAAACATCGTCGATCTCGAACCCTTGATCTTTCCCTCTTCTTTCTCCCCTTCTCTTCCTTTCTTTCCTCCCTTCTTTTTCCTCTTGCTGGCTCCTTTCTTCCCCTTCCTTTTTCCTCCACAGCAGCAACACTACCACCACCACCACACTGAGGAGGGTGCACATAAAGGAGGGTGGTGGCTTGGGGAGGGTGCGACAGGGAGGAGGAATGGTGGTCAGGGGGAAGTAGTAGGGGGTGCCGGTAGGGAGGAGCAGTAGGGCTGGCTGCACAGGGGTGGAGGCTAGGGTTTTGGCCAGCCTCCCCCCGCATGGGCCAATGGGACCATGGGCCTTCGGCCCAGGTTCTTTTTCTCTCTCTCCTAAATTTATGAAATTCCACTACAAATTCTATTCTATTTCCTTTTAATTCATTTAGTTCTTTAAAGGTTAAGTGGGATATTATTGACAATCTGGTGAACATGAGGATATACTCCTTCGACTTAGCGTTATGGAGTTGGATCGAGTGGCTCCCCGTGATCCCGCATGTCTGCTTGCTCATCCCATAATAGTACTTGAAATGCTCCAAATTTGCGGGGATCACCAAGTACGCCTCACTGTGGTACACGAACACACTCAACATTGTAATGGAATTAGGAACTAAGTTCGCCAATTTCACCTTGAACTGCTCGAGTACTTCAGCTATGAAAGGATGCGAGGGCAGTCTGAGTCCACACTCACAATAAGCTTGGAAGATGGCAATCTTGTCTTCCTCGCTTGCGGCCACCGTTCACTGTTTGCATTCTTCCACTTCACCAAAGACCTTGAAGGAATCTTCTCAGCGGCAACCAAGACGGTCATCTTCTCCACGTCCATATCTGATTTCTCCCACTTAGACATGGATCCAGCCATTTCTTCTAAAGAATTTGCTTGGATTCGAAAGAGTTGGGAAAAAGGATTTTGGGTTTGAGTGGCGACGGAGAAGCCAAGAGCTCAAGGGAGACAAAACGATCGGGGAAAGTAAAATCCCTAATTTTACCCCTCTAGCAATTATTTATAGCGTGGTTGGAATCCTTTGGGAAATTCTCCCAACGAGCGAAATTGTGGGTGACCGTTCACATCCCATTTCAATTCTGCGGTAATAAAGTTATTTTACAACTCAAGTAAAAATATCTTTTGATCAAGTCAATTTCGATCAAGAGAAATACTACTCGGAAAGTCTTCTTAGGCTATTGTTCTCGACCTCTTCTCAAGTAAGTCGTTTTCACTTGAAGTTGGGGGCCTAGATGATAAGGATTAAATAATCCTCAATTAATGAAGCTATTTATCTGTAATATCTATTATAGATAATGGTATTCTAATAGCCCTCCAGTATACCCCTAGTCGAAAATACTTGCCACGATCAGATCAAGTTACGACCACCCCCTGGTCGTAAAGTTTGTTTTGACCAGGTCAAATCACGACCACTCTCTGGTTGATAAGTCTCATAGACTGGTATGTAAGCGCTATTTTATCAACTAGGGACTCTGTACACCATGCCAACTATACGTGGTAGCAAATACAACATGTGCACCTTTGTGTCTCGATATAAAGGCACACACCTCTCTCCATCTCTAGCAATAACTGTCTAGCGAACATGCAAGGAGGATGTCTCATAGACAACAACCGTCGTCAACGTGCGGATTCCAGCAACCGTCAAAGCACCTTGTAATGCACCACAACTGCCACCCCTTCAATGCTTTATAAGGGGTGGTACCGGCAAACGAAGAGAGAGAGAGAGAGAGAGAGAGAGAGAGAGAGAGAGAGAGAGAATAGAAGCCATTGATAACATTCATAGTTTCGGTGGCATATTGTGCATTGTAATCTTATTCAATACAAGAATACAGGATCTGTCTAAAAACACCACATCTCTTTTTGTGTGGTCTTGAGATTCATATCCCTGCATTTACTCGTGATAGTAATTCGCCTAAAATATCTTTCTCCCTTATATTATTAACTACAAAAAAAAAAAAACAATTTGGTTGAACCACAGCATCAAGAAACTTTAAACCACTTGATTGTCATAGCCATTTCATACTATCCGTTGGATTCTAATGCAAGAACAACGGTGTATCCCACGTTTTTCTAGATTGACAGTTACGTGCAAACATCGTTTGATTATATCAAAGAACGCGACCTTTCCCATCAGCATGCAAACATCGTTTGATTATATCGGAGAAGTCGGTGCCCAGCTGGACGCGCGCAACATGCTTATTGTGTTCCGTCAACAGCGTGACTCCTCCCATATCTCTGAAAATTTTCCTATGCAAATCGATCTCTTCACCACTCCTGACATTCCACAAATGGCTGCCGCTGCTGTATTGGGAGCCAACGCTAATTCGATGCCTCGGTGAGAGATGCAAAGACGGAGAGGCGGTGCGCCAGCCCTTACCACTGCGGAATGCATCCTTCTGATTCACATGCATGTTCAAGTTAATGAATGATTTGCAGTTGAGATCTTAATTATCTTCACTGGCGTTCGCAACGCCACAGTATTTCGTTTGCTCCCCTCTTTGTTTGCTTTGTTAGTCTGACTCACTAAGGTAGCTGTTATTCTACTGATGTGCTTATTGCCGCCGTGGTTAGTTCATGAGGATTTAGGATGTGAAGAGGACTTCTTCCTGAGTTTGTATTTCACCAAAGACACAGACCATCACCTAAGAAGGTGATACGATTTCGATCCACGCCAAAGATGAAAGGCAATGCAATCGATAGTTCCAACTTCCATGACAAGATTATGTGTGCAGCTTCAATTACATGGCCTCAGTTTGATGGATCAGAAAACACAAGTACTTTCCTAATTTACTGTATTTCTGTGAGTTAAATTTTCGTAGGAATTTCTAAGGTTATAGCAATCGCATCCAAGAGAAAAAAACATTGTCTGAACTTTTTGCATAAGGGTATAATCGACCCCTGGGTATTAATTCTTCAGAGCAAGAGCAACGACAGCAAAGGTGCCATGCACAGTTTACTACCAAAACGGATGTTATGAATGTGGTTATTTCATTTAAATATGTAGAGCTGAATGAAAGCGACGGTTAATCTAATGAGCAATATGTCACGACAATTTCTCGATGTTTTAACTTTGTCTTTGACATGCAACTTTGATTTAAATTTTAGAGTAAAATGCATCACAGGTACAATAACTTATGAGATGGGTGCAACTAGGTCACTAAACTTGACATTTGCTCAATTAGGTTACTAAAGTGGTTCGAGTGAGGCATTCTAGGTAAAAAAAAAATTACACGTGGCATACAAATGCACACGTGACGCTGAGTTAGATGCCACCGTGGCCTTTACTCATTTTCTTTTTGTAAACACCCCTCTCTCTCTCTTCTCTTTTTATGTCTCACCGGACATGCGCACAACGGTTCTGTTCCACATCTCTGTGAGTCCTTGATTGATTGATTGATTCCAATAGAAATCGAAATAACCAAAAGAAACAAACAAAATCAAACAAGGAAGGAAGCTGGATGGATCAGTGAATCGATGGAACCACCAGTCCACCCACCTGGCAAGTTGTTATACCTGAGATGCATTTTACTCTAAATTTTACTACAATCAAAACTGTTCAAACCATAGGCTATGCCAGGATTCTGAACGGGACAGTGATGCACTACAGTTTGTGCATCGGTGCATCCGCACATGAAAACCTGAGAGCACGTCCTGAACCACTTGAGCTTAGTTTGGTTTTTGGATCGACTCAAACATCAACTCGAATTGAAATGATCCAGCACTTCTAAACAGGTTGGATTTTCATATAAACTGCAATATTTTTCTTTTCCTTTTGAAACTGCAGCAAGGTTGGATAACGAGATGATTTAGAGTGTAAGTTGGTTTGCTTAATATATATTTTTTAGAAGGGTGTTTATCTCCCCCGATTTCAATTAACGAAATCATACAATATACAACTACAGTACCTTCACAGTAGACTTCGCGGTTGCTCGAAGGCGGATGGGCTGGGGGCACACCGCCCCCCAGCCCAACTGAGCTATCCTCAGTCCCCAGTTCCATTTTAAAGAAAGAGAGGGCACGGTACACCTAATGTCCTTTGTTTAATACATATAAAAAATTATGGCATTTCTTCTATATTTATGAGAATAATTTACATATACAACTAAAAGAAATTCCTGTCATATCAGCAGCAACGCGTGGACAGTACACCTAATGTACGCTACTTTTTTTTTTAAGAAATACCCAGTATTTAGTATGTATAGTAGATACATCTATAATGATTGTTTTGCAAAATACTCCACATTTATACTCCAAATGATTTCAACCCCACTCTTACACAGCCACACTAGTTGCAATGTATCAAAAAATCATATGCAAACATTATCTCAAAAATCTCAGAATCAAAACAAACAAACATCAAGTAACTTCTTCTCTCTGAAAGTATAGTCCGAACATAACAAAAAAAATCTTGCAACATCGTCGTGAACAGTATGCAACATCACTATTCAACAAGTCACAACATTTTATTCAACGAGTCGTAACATTTTTTTCAACAGATCGTAACATATCAAAGAACAATATGCAACATTTTTTACAACGAGGTGCAATATTTACCTCTGTAAGCATAACATGTAAATAATTGAGCTGTTCTTGCATATACTATATTAGCAGCCATCTTCTGAAAGTGAAATTACAATTCACAGCAGCAAACTGCTGCACAGCAATAACCTAGCATTTTTATTGGGCGGTTCATACTGTTCAAGATATTTTCTAAAAAAGAGCCACTCCCCACCAACACGGAATAAAGGTGCATCGGCATCCGTGCCATCTTAATTTATCACTGTTGACCGTACCAGAGCAGCTTCCGGCCTGCGTCCTGGAAGAACGCTGCCACGGCCGCCCACTCCTCCAGCAGCTTCTCCTCGCTTCCTCCCCGGCAAAACGGCGGGAAGATCAGCCAGAACGATGTGCTCATCAGGAACACCCAGACGAGCGCGGTCGCCACGGCCCGCGGCGGCGACGACCACCCCCTCGCCGCCCACTGCCGGGCGCATGTTACCTCCCTCTTCAGATAGTACTCGATCCACACCAAATGTATGTGCGATTACAAGAAGAAGAAAGGGATTGGAAGAGAAATAAGGCGGGAATAAGAAGAAGCGGGAAAGGGTTCGAGTCTTGAGTTCCAATATTATATTTCATATCCTCTCTTCCCATACAAGAACGACATAAGTACTCCCCTCTAACCGAATCTGCTAGTGGTCCCAAACCTGCTCCTGAAATAACGCACCGCTCAAGTAACCCAGTCCGTCGCTGGATAGCGATCGGACGACTGTCGCCGACCTCTGGTCTTCCTTCGGTCGTGCCGGCAAAACTGGTCCTCCTGTTCATCGTCCAGTCCTTCCTTGTGGCCTGTAACATTCTCCCCTCCTTCGGTACCGGCTTGACCCCAAGCCAGAGCATCTGGAAAATGAGTCTTCAGCTCACGGAAGTTCTCCCAAGTGGCCTCCTCTGGTGATGACCCAGACCACTGCACCAAGACTTGCGTTGTGGAGACAGAGCCCGTGCGATGAAGCCGACGCTAAAGCACCCGCTCCGGGACAAATGCACTCTCAGGTTTCGGTAGTTCCTCTGATACCTTCTCGCCGGAAGAGAGTGCTTTCTTCAGCTGTGAGACGTGCACTACTGGATTGTAACATCCCAAATTCTGCACTTGTGTTTCAAATGTAAGAAAATGAGTAGAAATGAAAACTTTTCATACATCTTAATGCTCTTGAACTTTTCTGAAATTCTTGTAAAGGAATTTTGGGAAATCCAAAATTAAAATCCTCAATTATCTCAAGTCAAAAACCTTCTTGGTGAAATCTTGTGTCAAACCCTTGGAAATAATTTTCCTTAGTTCTAGGATTTTTTTGTGACACCTTTGAATTATTTCATAATTTTTGGAAATTATTTGAATAATTTAGATGCAAGTCAAACCCTGGTCAAACCTCTGAAATAACCTTCTGGAATTTCTTGAGAAGGTTCCAGTGCACAAAAATCTTTGGAAATTTTATGGGAGGTTAATCCTAAAGTTAGGAAGCTCCATTTAAAATTTCATAAATTTTGGAGTTGATTTGATACCTCAATTAAATTCCCAAAGTTTCAGCTTTAAAATCCAAACCTCATCGGGTCTTCATCGTTCCTCGGCGCGCACCGAGCACGGCTCGAGCATTTGGACTTGGTCCAACCACCTAGCGCCGTCCCGAGCCCGTTTCAATCGCGGGCATTCTCGGCCTCCGATCCGCATCCAACCGCCCGATGGATTCCAATCGTAGCGTGGAAATCTAATCCAACGGCGGCGTGTGTTGGTTCAGTGACTCATGGTCGGCTCACCACTCGCGCATTTCTGACCGAGCCGCTTTGCCGTCAGCGGCCGGTGGGGCTGCTCGCGTCGCTGGTCATCTTCTCCCGTGCTGTGCGTGTGCCAGAGCCATGACGTGTGTGGAGGTGGAGCTCAAGCCCGTCCATTCCCCAACGTCTCCTTGCATTTAATGTGTGCGGTGCACCTTAGGTCGACTCTTCACTGCTCCCATCCCTTCGGCCATGGTTGCGGCTTTGACCGAGCTTCCCCATTCCACGCCCATTGCTCCGTTATTTGCCCTTCTCGGCTTTAAGTAGCCCACAAGCTCCCTTCGCCATCTTTCCACCTTCTTGAGCTTGGCCTCGCTTCTCTGTGCTTGGTTGAGCTCAAAACCTCTCTGAAGCACTTGCCCGCCATTGCCGCATCTCGAGCTCCGTGGTGCAACCCACCCTTCAGTGGCTCTCTTGCCCGACTTCTTGCACCAGCTGCTCCCTCGCACCTCAGTGATCATTAACCCTCGTTTAATTTGATTTGTCCCCTTAGGTGGCGGTTGAATTGGGAGGTTCCCCATTTTCGGCCGAAATCGCCGCCTCCGTCATTATCGCCGGTAAGCATGTTTCCCTCCCTCCGTTTGCCGCTCTTGCTCCATCTGCGGGTCCTTCCGGAGCTAACTGCAGCTTTCTTCAATTCTCATATCGCTCAGGAGCTTTTCCCCGTGTCATCTTCCTCCACTCCGGCGGCGGTCGTCGTCGCCAGGGCTCCACCGACCTCCCTTGGACCTCCTCTGGGCCCAGGTGAGACCACATTAGCCCCCTCGAGCTCAAGCACTAGATAGTTTAGCTCGTAGTGGTCTTTTCGCGTGTTGTCGATTTTCGCCGTAGATACTCCTCTGACCTCCTCCGGCTCGCCGGCATTGTGGGCCGCCGCTGCCGTCGAGGTGGTCACCAATGGGTGCACAATAGTGTGGCGAACCCATTCAGGTCTTGGTTTGGCGCAGCCGTGCCCCAGGTCGCCGTCGGCACGCCGACGGGCAAAGCCACGGTGGTCGGTGCTGTTGTCGTACTTCCGACAAAGTCCCCGACCTCCTCGGGTTCATCGTGGCCGTCCAAGACCACCCTCGTGTTAGATCCTGACCGTAGGATCTTGTCTGCGAAAACTTAAGTCCCAGGACCTCTTCAGTGTAATCCTAGCCCTTAATGACCTCTTCGTGATTAGATCTAAACCGTCGATCCCTTTCTGTAAAGGCTCAAGTCCTAGGACCTCCCCGTGGTGATCTTAGCTGTCCATGAGCTCTTCAAGTTAATCTTAGCTGTTAGATCTCTCCCGCAGCAGTCTTAATGCCAGGACCTCCCGCTATCTGAAATCCTGGCCGTTGAAGACCTCCGTAGGCTAGATCCCAGCCGTTAGGATCACCCTCCGCCTTGGGGTCCTCTTTGCAAAAATACCTCCTTGGGGTCCTCTTTGCAAAAAGACCACCCTTGGTCCTTGCAAAGAAACCTCAGGACCTCCCCCGCCTAGATCTGGACCGTTCAGGACCTCCCCAGGGAGATCTGAACCGCCCAGACCTCTCTCTATTAAACACCTGCCTTGTAAGACCTCCCTGTGGAGATCTTGACCGTTAGGACCTCCTCGGTGAGATCCTAGCCGTCCAGACCTCCCTCCGCATAGATCTTGACCGTTAGGACCTCCTCGGTGAGATCCTAACCGTCAAGACCTCTCACTGTGAAGCTTATCGCTTAGGACCTTCTCGTTCAGATCTGGACCGTTAGGACCTCCCCTCGGGAGATCTTAGCCGTCCAGACCTTCCCTTTTGAGTTGGCCTTAGGACCTCCTCACGGAGCTCGGGCGCGGATCCGAATCGACGCCACGACCTCCTCAGTGCGCAAGGAGGTCCTTTCCGTGCGCTGTGCGATCGGTGCCCTGGAGCCGTTGGATCCTGCATCAACAGTTCCGACGTCCCCAGTTCTGTCATTTCTTTCAGACCACCCGAGAGCTCCAAATTTTCAAAGTGTTTAAATGTTCTAGTTTTCAAATGTACATAACTATTTCGTTTTAACTCCTTTTTGAGAAATTCAAATTGTGTTAGCTCTGTGGTAAGATGAACTTTAAATTGAGTACGATTTCGAACTCTTTTCTGTAGCAGAAAATCGTATAAACTATGTTAACTTGTTTCAACCTAAAATGTGGTCTAGAATTCATTGAAATTTGTAAAATGCATAACTAATTCTCTGTAAATCCTTTTTGAGTGAATCCAATTCTGTTGGCTTCCTCTAATAATAAAATTGCAGTTAAAATTGACTTTAGGCATGTTACTATTTTCAACAAGATTTCATATGCAGCTTAGTTTTGTTCATTTTCATGACTTGAAAAATCATAAGTAAATCATTTTAACTCTAAATGAGGTGAGACCACTTGTGTTAGCCTTAAAATGTCTGTAGTTACCTATCATAAAATTTGCATGTTCAGAAAACCTCTAGAAAATTATTTATGAACAGTAACCTCATTTAAGTGCATTTTCAGCCGAATTGAATTGTTTTAATCATATCTTTTGCATAGAGAGTCCGAATCAATTGATTCTTGTTTCTAAATTCATAATAAATCATGCTCTTGCTGCTGTAAAATTTTCAGAGCTTTTGCAGAAAGTTGGCTTTTGAGTCTTTTTCGTTTTCTTTGTTCTTATCGGTTCTTTTTCACTCTTTCGGTAGGTTCCGACGATTGTGCTATCCTTGAGAGTGATCCTCTGCAGCATAGTGAGCAACAGCAGCCAGGCAAGCAGTTTGATCATTTCCCATTTCATCCCATTATTTTTAAAGTTTAATACTTTGTTTAACTTGTATGTATGCATTGCTATTTTGTTGTTAAATTGATTAGTTAATCCTCTAGTTGCATAATCTGTAGGTAAATAATTATCCTCTACTACCTGAGCCTAGGTTATTTGCTGGGATTCGAGTTCGTTGGATGAACTCTTATCACTTAGTAGATTACGAATAAATACTACTTAGACTTGCTTAGCTATCGGTAGTATTGGGCGATCATCGACTTAGTCGGTGATCTTGATCACACAAATGTCAATATTATTCCATTATGTCCAACCCTTGTGCTTTGCTAATTTGCAAATCAAAAACTGAAAATAAAAATTATATCTTGACTTGGGCACAATGGTATGTTGGTGTGATCTGCTGGGTGTGATTGGAATGGTGCCTAAGTCCCCAAGGACCGAGTTACTTGTGTCACTAAGCCAAGCGCTGATTGCGTGCTAACCACACGAGGGGGATATGGGACCTCTCTTGACTAAGTACTTTGGGAGGTGTTAATTCGGGGTCGCAGGTGGTTAAAACTATTTTTATAAGGGGAAGAGCACCCGCAGTTGCTTCGGCTGGGCCGGTGCACCCTACTCTTCGGGTTGTCACGACTCTTAATTAGCATTATTCATTGGAAATATCTTGTTAGACTTAGCCATGCCTGCATACCAAAGGAAGTACGATAACCGTGGCTGGTGGAAAGGCGGTCTATCGTGTGGGTACATTGGTACACCCCTGCAGGGTTAAAACTATTCGAATAGCCTCGTCCTAAGTTATGGACATTGCTTGGTAAGGTCGTGCAAGAACTAGACTACAACCTTTTAAAAACCTAAAACTTGACATGGGTGGTATGAAGGGGTACTTCATGCTATTGTTGTGGTGACTATTGGGTTAGTCACTTCCAGGATGTTGTTATCATCTATCTATTGTTATACTTGTCTCTCTGTTATTTGAACAATAGAAATTACTTGTAAACTTGCTTTTAATGTATGTGATGTGCAAATAAAACTTGCTTTATCTGAAAATAAGTCGAGCCTCCTCCACTTAAATAAAGCTTGTATGTAGTTAATTATAGTTACATTATCTTACACATCAGTCTTGCGAGTACAAAAACAATTTTTGTACTCGGTTGCTATCTTAATTGTTTTGTTGCGAGAGGAAGAAGGTGAGCCCCAAGGGCCTCACTTTTGTGAGTTGTGTTGCGGTGGTGTTTGGGACGACTAGCTTTGGCGGGTTGGTTGCCTTGTGAGTTAAAGGCACACCGATTGGCTTTGTTTATCGCCATCTTATAGCCCTTTTTCTTCCATTTGTTTACTTATTAGTTGTATGTCATTTGGCAGTCGGCCTCTTGTTTATAATAACTCTTTATATTATGTATGTCTTTTGAACTTGTGTTGTGCTTCGGTTCTATGTGAATGAATGGGATTGATGCGCCATTTTGTAGCGAGGTGTGTATACTGCATTTCTGGGAAGTATACATATCTCGAGGCTTGGTTTATGTCACATCCCCAAATTAATAATGAGGTTTATTATGCATTTCATTATCATGCATCATGTTTTGAAACTTTTTATTTTAATATTGCACTTGGAAAATCTCAAAATGCTTATGAAACATCCACTTTAAATTGAACTCCAATCATAAAACTAAAATAAATGCTACTGAAGTATCTCTGAAATAATTCATTCAAATACTATATTAATTATCACGAATTAATATAATTTTCCCAAATTTTGGGACTGTTTTGAACCCTAAGGAAATTCAAACACTAATAAAAGATCTAGTTTAAGTTTGAATTTATATATCACAAATTATATCTTGAACAGTAGAGTTCAATAATTTTTATGGGCACTAGGTTATCCCAGGAACCTCCACAAATTATTTCATGATTTTAGGAAATTTATTTCTATTTTTAAACCCCTGGTCAAAGTAGGGAACACATTTTAATTCTCAGTCAAGCCCTTGACCCAAACCAGTCGCTACTGTTCATTGGGCTCGAGCCCGACCTGGCGAGCTGACTCGGGCGAGTCGACTAACTGCACCGCGACATGCAACCCTTGGATCTCAAATCAGCGGCTCGATCGCCTACCCTTCGACCGTCCGATTGCACACCGATCTCGTCCGTCCACTCGCAATCCAACGGCGATCTAAACCACTTACTCGCACCGCGCCGCCGCCTTGTCTCGGCGGCGGGCCGCTTGTCAGACCTTTCTTCTTCCTTGGGCAGAGGCGCGCGCAGGAGCCGAGCTCCACGCGGCCGCGAATCTCTTCACGCACCGGTGACGCCGTCAATCCACCGCCTCCATCCACCACTCCTAGAGCTTCTTCGCTTCACACCGCCTCTACTCCGTCTTCTTCCCGGGCATAACACCCCTGCACCTCCTTCTCCTCACTTCTCCTCTGTTGACCGAGGAGAGGGAGGCTCGTTCTGCTCCTCACGCAGTAAACTCCACCGGGGATACCATTCTTTCTTTGTTCCATGCCTTCTCCATTTTGCTAAGCTTGGCTCCTACCTTGCCTTGTAGGTCTCGGTTCATCCTCGTGCTCTAGCTCACGTCCAGAGCACGCACCCGAGGACACTCTCGTGCCATCTTCGTGTCCCGGAGGTATTATCCTCAACTTTGCGCGTCACCCCTCATGCTTTAGTCCACTGAGAGAAACCCCTAATCTAATTTTGGTAATGCATGGCGGCAGGATCTGGTTGAATCGAGGTTTGCACCATTTCCGACCGTGAAGCAACTTTTCGCCTCCCACCTTGATCCGGTAAGCCATTGTCCAATTCCTTGCTCCTATGGCTTGCTATTAAGCTCCTTGAGCTAATCTAAGCATTCACTTTGCTTCATTTTGCTCAGATCTTCCTCTCCACGTGCGGCCGTGTTGGCACCACCTTCTTCTCCGGCGCCGTTGGTGCTCCAAGCGACTTCTAGCTTCGGCGTCCACCTAGCTCGGGTAGCCTCCAGTAGTCTTTAGACACTCGGGCACTCGCTTGTTTGCGTTGCGGGTGACTTTTTGCTGTTTTTCGAGTTTGCCGTATTGGCGCCGCCGCTCAACTCCGGCTAGCCGCGATTCTGAGCCGGCTCGCCGTCGGGACCACTCTCATTAGGAGCGCCACACTATTGTGATTCTGTTTATGCCCTTGGTGGCGCCGCCATGGCGGATCGCCGCGAACCGCCGGCAACCCGCGGAGTATTTGTCGTATTCACCAAAGCATGTAAGCGGGAGGTTACGGCAAATGACCCGATAATTAGCTAATGATTGGGTATCATTTAATTCTTGTCTTAGTCCGCGATGTTGAGTCGCTACGGTGGGCCCTTACGTAAATCTGTAGGTTTAAATGAAATGCGGCAGCCAGCGGCAAGTGGGACCAGGCGTAAGTTCCGTCGCACCGTGCGCGCATGCCGGTGGACCGAGTCTGTGGACCGTGTCATTGCAATGGGACCCACTAGTCGAAGCAATTAAATCTGAGTTAAATGAAAATGCACTATTCTCTGGGCCATTGGTCGGTGATTGCGGCTAGGAGGTTTTCGGTAGAAAAGTAGTAAGTACTTTATGAAATTTGAAATCTGTTATTTTGAGCATTTGAAAAATTTGTATAACTTCTAAAATGCATAACTAATTCATTTTAACTCCAAAATGAGTGAAACCATTTCAGTAATTTTCTTATTTAATGAACTTTATATTAAAATTTGTTTCAAATATGTCTCTGTAGCAGAGAGCATTATTTTGGAAAATGAGCTATTAACACTATTATTGTTACAGTGAAAAGAAAACACCGATAACTTTGAAAATTCATAACTAAATCATGAAAACTCCTTTTGGAGCAAACCCAACTGTTTTGAACTTATAATAATATTGCCTATTTACCCATGTAATCCATGTACTCACTATTGTTCTACAAAATTTCACTTCATAATTAAATTACATAAATAAAGGCTTATTGAAATCTGAAATTCAAACCACCATAACTTTCACATACTAAATCAAAATGAAATAATTCTTTCACCAAAACCACCTTAAATCATGACTCAGCTACTGTAGAAAAATCATGCATTTTGAGCATTTTGAATTTTGAGGTATTTCTCGATGTTTATTGGTGATTGCATTTATATAGATTCGAGCCTATTGATATCGACTCCTACGCGACCGAGAGTGAGCAATTACTTTTCCAGCAAGGCAAGCATCCTTTGAACTTTCTTTTGCATCATATTTGATCCCAATTTTGCTAGGGTAGATGCAATGATAATTGCTTGCATGATAGTCTTATATTGTCGCTATTTTTGTTATGAATGGTTAGACACATCCTATTATCTTGTCATTGAGGCTATCCATGAATTATTCCATTACTGAAATGCTATGATAGGATGAGTAAAGTAATATGTTCGAGTTTGCTTAGCCATGCAAGTCTAGAACAGTAGCTCGATTGTCGGAATAGCCCGCCAATTATGGGACAAATATAACTTTCGTTATGTGCTTTTGTTTCAGATCTTCGTATCTGTTTTATAAGTGAGATTTTGTCATTTTTAAATGAGCTTTTGGTCTGGACAAGTGTTGGTTAGTGATGGTGCCTTCGTGCACGAGATTGGGTATGTGGTTTGACTTGTCTGGACAATTAAGGACCGAACTTTGGGTTGTTGCGATTCAAGCAAAACTCGTGCTATCACGCATACGGTATATGGGTGCCGTATGGTTAAGTAGGGGAATGTTTTATTGTGTTGAGTCCCACGGTGGTGAAATTGTAAGGGCATGGGACCGTGAAATCCCATGTTCCTTTTGGGCCGATAGGATGGGGGCGTTGACGTCTTGTGTTTCCTAGGATATATAGGATGGAGGCGTTGACGTCTTGTGTTTCCTAGGAGCCATGGGTTGAGGGACTTGGCTCAATGGGATCTTCTTGCTAAAAACGACCGTATCTTGATTTACAGTAGCGGCATACCATAGGAAGTATGCTATATTCGGAGGCATCTGGAGGCTTACGGGCTAATCAAGTCGTGTGGGTAAAGTAGTACACCCCTGCAGGGTATAATCTATTCGAATAGCCGTGTCCACGGTTATGGACGACCGCTTGAAACTTGTGGCTGCTTATTGTTAGACTTGGAATTAAAAATTGTGGTTATAACTTGGTATCGTCATGAATGGGATGTTCATGCTTGTTGTTGTATCAAAGTGGACTGCCACTTTGTTGTTAGTATGATTCATTTGTTATTGAATCCATTACTTATTCACATGCTTTACTTCTACTTCAAAGCTGATTTTGAAATGGCACTTGAAAAACTAGTATGTGTAGGTCGTTCGGTATTGCGTCGTCTTTGCAAAACTAAGCCAATATGAGCCCTTCCTTTGAATGACCTTATGCATAAATATTTTTATTTGTGTAAGACTTATGAGTACTCTTTATACTCAGCGGATGTTTCTTGGCTTTTACGGTGAGGAAGATTTAGAGATCGACGAGCTTGTCGGTTGTCGATTTAGGCGACACCGATGAGTAGTTTGCTATCATCTAACTCCCGGTTGGTTGCCGATGGGTTATGGGGCATACCATTGCTGGTCTTTTGGTTTACTTATGTGTTTCGCTGCTACGTAATACTTTCCTTTAAATTTGGCGGTCGGCCACTTGTATTAATTATAAACTTAGAACTATGTTGTATGTCTTTTGAAATATTTATGTATGGATGTTGTATGGATGTGATCAATGTTGGATGAGAGTATGCTTATATTGGTCGCTGATCTTGGGAGCCAATATAAGTCATATTCGCTGTTCATGGCTTCCTATTTAACTCACTAAGTGTAGCGCTTGACTTGTTGGAGAACCGACAATCATGTAGTGCTCACGCAGAGGAGCGGCGCGCATGATCGCCGGGCTCTAGTTTGAGTTAAGTCTCTCATTTAAATGGAGTTAAGTTGGAATCCATTCTCTGGAGATCTAGAGTTATGTCCCTAAGACCTTGATTAGTCTCGGTCTTATGGAGATAACTCGGGGTCCTGCACGTTAGTATCGAGCCGAGTTGATGTAGGTTAGAGATAGCATTTGGCGTTAGAGTTAGTAAGCTTTCTTGAGTCAAATTATTTTTGAAATTATCAAATTAATTTCAGAAAGTTTAAGTTAGGAATATCTTTTATTCCTCATCCATCCTAGTGTCTTTTCTTACCCTATTTCTATTTTTAAAGAAATCTTATCTTATTGTTCTTGCTTTTAGATGAGTCGCCAATACCTGGTCAAAGAAACTCAAGCTGAGAACGTGGATGGATACCCGGCGCTTCTCCGGGAAATGATGTGGAGGGCGAACTTCACCTATCAGCCATCTTCGCCATCTATCGCGCGACGGGGGCGGGCATGGAGGAATACTTGGCGTGATCAACATCATCGCGAGGCGAGTCACGGGAGTATCCCATATTGTTTCGAGCACGTGGCACCGGAGGCCATGGCTCTACAGGAAGTGGCCCGTGTGGCTATGAGCCATCTCCGTTATGATCTGACGGAGTTGTCTCAGCCGCCTTACTACCATTTTCCCATGTGCGAGCGTGGCGCGGAGGTGGACACCTTTGCCCGGATTCAGTTTGGGGAAGATCCCCAGGTTAGGCAGTTGGCAAGATTGGTCCATACCATGGACCAAATCCATCGGTGCACTGTGTATGAGTTGTACGAGACACGTCAACGTCTCGTGGTGGCCCAAGAGCACCTACAACTCATGTGTAACATGGGGATTATTGACCGCCATGTGGTTTATGGCACGAATGAGATTTCCCCATATGCTTCAGCGCCACCGATGTACCGTCTTCCGGAAGTGCCAGGGCATGTACCCAACTATGGGGCGAGACGCCAGGTTCGCATGTCAGTTGGTTTTGCTCGTACTCGTAGGATGGAACCTGCTGGAGGCCATGTGATAGAGCAAGGCTCCCCTTTGCGTCTTCCTAATTTTGGAGACCCCGATGATACGGGATCCCCTGAGGCACATCTTCTGGACGAGTTTCCGGTAAACTTTGACCGGAACAACATTTAGGATGTTGTAGGCGTAAGCTTTTGGGCAAGCATGTATCTTTGATTTCCTGTAATAGGCTAGTAATAATTGAACTCTTAATGTTTCTCTTGCAAGAACTATATTTCCGGTAGTTGCTTTTCGCCCCCGGGCCCTATGAATGTAATTGCTTTGGAAAAATTACAATTTGAAGTCATGAATCTTGTCTTCGCCTTAGTGCCTTTGTCGCGCCTTTTGGTGTTGTGATTTGGTGCATTTTATATCATTATGCATGCTTAATTAAGAACTTTGTGCTTGCTGTCCAAAGTTTATTATTCACACTTTGCCTCAATCTTAGCCTCTCTTTAACATTCCTTGTCACTCCGGGATGTCAGCCCTAACACTCGTGCTAGAGCTCAGCGCGATGGGGATCTCCACCCAGGCACTCGTTACTGCTGTGTGCGTGAACTTTACGCCGCGAGAGAGGGTGAGCCCTCTCAAGAAGACACCGTCGCGGGACAGTTCCTCGAGGAAGTGCTTCTCCGCCACCCACTATGGCGGAAGTCTTGGCTCAGTCGAGAGGAACAGGATGGATCGGACCAGGATCACGGAGGCTATAGCTCGCAACACTTCTCCGCTCCTACGGCGGCAGGGGAGGGGACATCGAGGCGTGGGGGTCTCGGCGAGTTTGCCGAACAAATCCTCCCACCTTTGCGTACTGGAGACCCTATGGAGGCTGAAGATTGGCCGAGGGATGTGGAGAAGAAACTAGCCATTGCTCGGTGCGGGCATTGAGAGAGTTCTTTTGCCACTATCACCGAAGGCGCCGCTAGTGCATGGTGGGATAATTTTTCCGCCATGCAACTTTGTGAGACGTTCCATCATGGAACGAGTTTCGTGCGGCTTTCGGGAGGCCTATATTCTGATGGGGTCATGACCATCAAGCGCAGCGATTTCTTGCTTTGAAGCAAGGAAGGAAGATCATCATCGAGTATCTTCAGAGTTTAACTCCTGGCCCGCTATGCCGGATAGCGTCTCCACAGATGCTCGCGCGGCGCCACGGTTCATGGGCGGATTGATCGAGGAGATGCGGTGGCTTTAGCTGTACATGACCGGAACTTCCAGCACATGGTGAACAAGGCCATTGTAGTGGAGCACAAGAGTGTGGCTGTGGAGGAGTCCAGGAAGAGGAAGAAGGCCGCTCAGTTCTCGGCTAGTGGCAGTTTCCCTCGACAGCGCACCGGACCGCCTCAGGCACCTCGTCCTCGTGCTCCGGTGCCATCGAGGTTTCTGTGGCGCTGCACGACCTTCTCCACCTACTGGCAGCGACATAGTGGGAGTAAGAACTCCCAAAACAGTGGTACATTCAAGCCTAATGTCACCTGCTTTCATTGTGGTCGCCAGGGCCACTATGCTTCTTCTTGCCTCGCCAAGCAGCGGGGAATGCCGCAGGTTTATCGTGCTCCTACACCACCGGCTGTGGCAAGACCTACACCACCTCCCAGGGCAGCATCTACCCCTCCTCAGGTCCCTACACGTGGCCGAGTGAACCACATCACCGCTGAGGAGGCGAGCGACGCTCAGACGTCGTTTTGGGTACACTTCTTGTTAATTCTTGTCAAAGATCGCTTTATTTGATTCAGGAGCATCTCATTCATTCATCAAAGAAGAATATGCTGCACTTAATCATTTTGAAATACATAAACTTCAGCCACCTTATCAAATCCAGTCGCCGGGATCGGTCTTCCAAACCGATCAAGTCTGCCGGGACGTAAAGTGGAAATTCAAAATGTCAACTTCTTGGCAAACTTAATTGTGCTAAAATCAGCGGGTATTGATGTAATCTTGGGGATGGATTGGTTGTCCAAAACCAGGGAAAGATCGATTGTGCTCGCGGTCTATTTCATCGTCACTAGTGAAGACGGCAATCAAGTCGTTTTGCACCCTCGTGGCGATCCTCATCTCTATGCCTTGGAAGCTTATACCTCTCTTGAACTTGAGAAAGTGCACGTGGTGTGTGAATACCGGATGTATTCCCGAAGAACTCCCAAGCATGCCTCCGATCGAGAAGTCGAGTTCGTCATCGAGCTTGTACGTCTGATCGCGCCGATCTCAAAACGGCCATACTGGATGCCTCCTAATGAATTGGAAGAATTGAAGAAGCAACTCCAAGAACTTAAAGACAAGGGGTTTATTAGGCCGAGCTCCTTACCTTGGGGATGTCCGGCTATCTTTGTCAAGAAGAAGGACAAGAGTTTGCGGATGTGTGTTGACTACCGTCCGTTAAACGAAGTCACTATCAAGAACAAATATCCGCTTCCTCGGATTGATGATTTATTTGATCAATTGAGTGGAGCCCAAGTATTCTCCAAGGTTGATTTGCGCTTGGGCTATCATCAAATTAAAGTTCGAACCGAAGACATTCCGAAGACAACATTCTCTACTCGTTACGGGTTGTACGAGTACACTGTCATGTCTTTTGGTCTGACGAATGCACCGGCATACTTCATGAATCTTATGAATTCAGTGTTCATGGAATATTTGGATAAGTTTGTTGTTGTATTCATTGATGACATCCTTATCTACTCAAAGTCTGATGAAGAACACGAGCAACACTTGAGGCTTGTGTTGGAGAAGCTTCGTCAACATCAGCTTTATGCCAAATTTAGCAAATGCGAGTTCTGGCTTCATGAAGTTAGTTTCTTGGGGCATGTCCTATCCAAGGGCGGTATTGCTGTTGATCCTAGCAAGGTACAAGATGTCCTTGATTGGAGACAACCCAGAAACATTACTGATATTCGCAGTTTTCTTGGACTTGCGGGTTACTACCGCAGATTCATCCAGAACTTCTCCAAAATTGCAAGGCCAATGACTCAACTTCTGAAGAAAGAAAAGAAGTTCGAATGGTCGCCTGAATGTGAGGAGAGCTTTCAGATCCTAAAGGAATGCTTGACCAAAGCTCCAGTACTCATCTTGCCCGACATTCACAAGAGCTTTGACATTTACTGCGATGCGTCTCGCCATGGGCTCGGTTGTGTCCTTATGCAAGAGGGCCGAGTGGTAGCTTATGCATCAAGACAATTGAGATCACATGAGTTGAATTATCCTACTCATGATTTGGAGCTCGCAGCAGTTGTTCATGCTCTCAAGATTTGGCGACATTACCTCATCGGCAATCGTTGCGAAATCTACACCGACCACAAGAGTCTTAAATATATCTTCACCCAAGCCGATCTGAACTTGAGGCAAAGGAGATGGCTTGAGTTGATCAAAGATTATGATTTTGGACTCCATTATCATCCAGGAAAAGCAAATGTGGTTCTTGATGCCTAAGCGAGAAAGTCCTAGTGCAACTATTTATCGGTAACTCCCATTTCAGCAGGCTTGTGTGCTGCGATGCAACGTCTGCACCTGGAGATAATTGAGAAAGGTTCCCTTGCTGCCCTTAGTGTGAATTTTACACTCGAGGACCAGATTAGAAGCCCAAGAGGTGATGAAGAAGTAGCTCAAATCCGGGAAGAAGTAAAGCAAGGCAAGGCCAAGTGCTTTAAAAAAGATGCACAAGGCACCTTATGGTTTGGAAACCGGTTGGTGGTGCCTTGCGATCACGCCTTGAGAGAACTAATTCTCAAGGAGGCCCATGACTCCAAGTTTTCTATCCACCAGTAGCACCAAGATGTACCAAGATCTTAGAAGCGACTATGGTGGAGCCGAATGAAACAAAGACATCGCCCAATTTGTTGCCGAGTGTGATGTATGTCAAAGAGTTAAGGCGAGCATTTGAAACCGCGGGCACTCTACAACCCCTGCCCATTCCCAAGTGGAAATGGGAAGAATTTGGCATGGATTTTATCACCGGCCTTCCAAAAACTCAAGCGGGTGCGATTCTATATGGGTGATTGTTGATCGTCGACGAAGGTTGCCCATTTCATTCTGTCAAGACCACCTACCATGGGGATAAGTTAGTGAGCTTTATATCTCCGAATTGTTTGTCTCCATGGTGTACCTAAGGTCATCATTTCGATAGAGGTCCTCGATTCACATCTTACTACGGAAGTGCTTACATAAAGCAATGGGGACCAATCTATCTTTCGCCCGCTTACCACCCACAAGCAGATGGGCGGTGAAGGGTGAATCAAATCTTGGAAGATCTTCTCCGAGCATGTGTGCTGTCCTATAGCAAGAGCTGGAGAAATGTTTACCATTTGCGGAGTTCTCCTACAACAATAGCTTCAATCAAGCATTCAAATGTCACCATTGAAGCATTGTATGGGAGAGCTTGTCGGACACCCTTGAACTGGTCGAAGCCGGGAGAGGCCGTTTATGGCCCAACCTTGGTGGAGGATGCGGAAGAACAAGTTCGTGTCATCGCGAACGACTTGGACGCTCAATCCGTCGAAGTCCTATGCCGACCGTCGTCGTCGTGAGTTGAGCTTTGAAGTGGATGATCATGTCTATATTAAGGTTTCTCCAATGAAAGGAACACATCGTTTCCAAGTCAAAGGCAAATTGACACCTCGCTACATCGGACCTTTCGAATTCTAGCAAAGTTGGGACTAGTGGCTTATCAAATAAAGTTGCCACCATCACTTGTGGATGTACATGATGTCTTCCATGTTTATGGCGAAGAAGTGTCTTCGCATCCCAACCGAAGCAACTGAACTAGAAAAACTTGATTTGCAACCCGATCTTTCTTATCGGGAGCACCCGATTCGTATTCTTGAAGAGAAGGAGCGCAAGACACGAAATCGCGCAATCAAATTCATCAAGGTTCAGTGGAGTAACCATACTGAAGATGAAGCAACTTAGGAGCGTGAAGATCAACTACGAGCTAGCTATCCTGATCTTTTTCCTTCCACTTAAAATATCTTCGAATCAAGAAAGGAAAGTTTAAACAAAGCAATGGGAAGGGAAAAAGGTAATAGCCATTCCTTGTAACCCTACAAAGATATCTTGGCACTATCTTTGAAGGAAGTCAAGACAACAGATGTTTTGTTTTCTCTTAGAACCTTCTATCCTTCTTCCACCCTATCGATCTAGGGTGAGATCTTTTGTAAGGGGGAGGTTTGTCACATCCCCAAATTAATAAAGTGGTTTATTATGCATCTCATGAGCATGCATCATGTTTTTAAACTTTTTGTGTACCTATTGTACTTGGAAAATCTCAAAATATAAATGAAACCTACACTTTAAATTGAACTCCAATCAAAAAACTAAAATAAATGCTACTGAAGTATCTCTGAAAATAATTTATTCAAATACTATATTAATTCTCATGAATTGATATAATTTTTCCCAAATTTTTGGGACTGTTTTGGACCCTAAGAAAATTCAAACACTAATAAAAGATCTAGTTTAAGTTTGAAATTATATATCACAAATTATATCATGAACAGTAGGGTTCAATAATTTTTATGGACACTAGGTTATCCCAGGAACCTCCACAAATTATTTCATGATTTTAGGAAATTTATTTCTATTTTTAAACCCTGGTCAAAGTAGGGAACATATTTTAATTCTCGGTCAAGCCCTTGACCCAAACGATGCTCTTGTTCATCGGGTTCGAGTCCGACTCGGCAAACGACTCGGCCCAGTCGCCTAATTGCACCGCGACATGCAACCCTTGGATCTTAGATCAACGGCTCGGATCGCCTACCCCTTCGACCGGTCCGATTGCACACTAATCTCGTCCGTCGGTCGCAGATCCAACGGCGATCGAATCACTTACTCACGTTCGCCGCGCCGTCTCGGCACGGCCGCTTGGGACCTTTCTTCTTCCTTGGCGAGGCGACGCGCAGAGCCGAGCTCCACGCGGCCGCGAATCTCTTCACGCCGGTGAGCGCCGGCGCAATCAATCCGCCTCCATCCACCACTCCTAGAGCTTCTTCGCGTCACACGCCTCTACTCAATGCCTTCATCGCGGGCATAACACCCTCGGCATCCCTCTTCTTCCTCACTTCTCCTCTGTTGACCGAGGAGAAGGAAGCTTGGCACGGGTAAGCTTCCACGGGTGTCTACCCTTTACTCTACTTTCAATGCCTTCTCCATTTCGAGCTCGGTTCTTGTCTTCGCTTGTAGCATCCGATTCATCCTCGAGGCTCACATCGAGCATGCGAGGACACTTCGTGCCATCGTGTCCCTGAGGTATTAATAACGCGCGTCACCTCACATGCTACCAGAGAAACCCTAAACTAATTTTGGTAATGCAAGATCTTGTTGAATCGAAGTTTGCACCATTTCGACCGTGAAGCAACTTTTCACCTCCCACCTTGATCCGGTAAGCCATTGTCCAATTCCTTGCTCCTATGGCTTGCTATTAAGCTCCTTGAGCTAACCCAAGCATTCACTTTGCTTCATTTTGCTCAGATCTTCATCTCTTCATGCGGCCGTGTTGGCACCACCTTCTTCTCGCACCGTTGGTGCTCCAGCCTAGCTCAAGAGCCTCCCGAGCACCCTCTTCGCTCGGGTAGCCTTCTCATAGTCCCTAGAATCTTGGCACTCGCTTGAATGTCGTTGCGGAGCTTTCACCGTGTTGTTTTCGAGTTTGCGTATTGGCGCCACCGCTCAGCTCCGGTTAGCCGCCATTCTAAGCCGGCTCGCCGTCGTGACCACTCTTATTAGGTGTACAATACTATTGTGCACTGGACATGCCCTTGGTGCGCGCGCCATGGCGGATTCGCCGCGAGCCGCCGTGAAACGCGGGAGATCAAAATCTATTGCCGTGCGCGACAAAGCGGGAGGTGTGGCAAAATGATTAGGGGTTAAGAGGTAATCATTAGCGTTAAATGTTGTCTTAGTCGAGTTGTTGAGTCGCTACACGTGGGCCCTTGCACGAAATCGGTAGGTTTAAATGAACATCGGTGGCTGACATGTGGGCCCTAGGCTTTAAGTTCCGTGCGCGCGCGTCGCATGCGCGGTGGACCTAGTCCGTGGATCGTGTCGCCGCAATGGGACCCACTAGTCGAACACGTTTTGAATCGAGTTATAATAGAAAATGCCCTATTCACTGGGCCCGCTGGTCAGTGACCGCGACTAGGCTAGCGTACTCGGTGAGAAAGGTAATAAAAACTTTATGAAATTCGAAATCTGTTATTTTAAACACTGAAAGATATGTATAACTTCTAAAATGCATAACTAATTCATTTTAACTCCAAAATGAGTGAAACCACTTCTGGTAATTTTCTTATTTAATGAACTTTATATTAAAATTTGTTTCAACCATGTCTCTGTAACAGGGAGCATTATTTTGGAAAATGAGCTTTAGCACTATTATTTGTACAATAGAAAAGGTGATAATTTCAAAAATTCATAAGTAATTCTTGAAACTCCAAAAACAGTGAAATCAGTTTTGATAATTTCTATTTCAAATAACCTTAATTATAAAAATAGTTTCAAACTCACCTCTATCACAGAAACTATAGTTTGAGGAAAATGATCCTAAAAGTCATTATTTTTACATTATTAATCTTGGTAACTTTAGAAATCAATAACTAAATCATGAAAACTCCGATTGGAGCAAACTCAACTGTTTTGAACTTGTAATAATATTGCCTAATTATCCAGGTAATCCATTTACTCACCACTGCTCTACAAATTTTCGCCTCATAATTAAATTACATAAATAAAGGCGTATTGAAATATGAAAATCGAATCACCATAACTTTCACATACTAAATCAAAATGAAATAATTCTTTCACCAAAAACCACCTTAAATCATGACTTAGCTACTGTAGAAAAATCATGCATTTTTGAGCATTTTGAATTTTGAGGTTTTTCTCGATATTTATTCGGTATTGTGTTTATCTAGATTCCGAGCTTATTGATATCGACTCCTACGCGACCGAGAGTGAGCAATTACTTTTCCAGCAAGGCAAGCATCCTTTGAACTTTCTTTTGCATCATATTTGATCCCAATTTTGCTAGGATAGATGCAATGATAATTGCTTGCATGATAGTCTTATATTGTCGCTATTTTTGTTACGAATGGTTAGACACATCCTATTATCTTGTCATTGAGGCTATCCATGAATTATTCCATTACTGAAATGCTATGATAGGATGAGTGAAGTAATGTTGTTCGAGTTTGCTTAGTCATGCAAGTCTAGAACCGGTAGCTCGATTGTCGAGAATAGCCCGCCAATTATGGGACAAACATAACTCTCATTATATACTTTTATTTCAGATCTTCGTATCTGTTTTATAAGTGAGATTTTGTCATTTTTAAATGAGCTTTTGGTCTAGACAAGTGTTGGTTAGTGATGGTGCCTTCGTGCACGAGATTGGGTATGTGGTTTGACTTGTCTGGGCAATTAAGGACCGAACTTTGGGTTGTTGTGATTCAAGCAAAACTCGTGCTATCACGCGCGGTATATGGGTGTTGTATGGTTAAGTAGGGGGAAGATTTTATTGTGTTGAGTCCCACGGTGGTGAAATTGTAAGGGCATGGGACCGTGAAATCCTGTGTTCCTTTTGGGCCGATAGGATGGGGGCGTTAACGTCTTGTGTTTCCTAGGATATATAGGATGGGCGTTAACGTCTTGTGTTTCCTAGGAGCCATGGGTTGAGGACTTAGCTCAATGAGATCTTCTTGCTAAAAACGACCGTATCTTGATTTATCTACGGCATACCATAGGAAGTATGCTATATTCGGAGGCATCTGGAGGCTTACGGGCTAATCAAGTCGTGTGGGTAAAGTAGTACACCCCTGCAGGGTATAATCTATTCGAATAGCCGTGTCCACGGTTATGGACAACCGCTTGAAATTTGTGGCTGCTTATTGTTAGATTTGAAATTAAAATTGTGGTTATAACTTGGTATCGTCATGAATGGGATGTTCATGCTTATTGTTGTATCAAAGTGGACCGCCACTTTGTTGTTGGTATGTTTCATTTGTTATTGAATTCATTGCTTATTCACATGCTTTACTTCTACTTCAAAACTGCTTTTGAAATGGCACTTGAAAAACTAGTATGTGTAGGTTGTTCAGTATTGCGTCTCTTTCGCAAAATTAAGCCAATATGAGCCCTTCCTTTGAATGACCTTATGCATAAATATTTTTATTTGTGTAAGACTTGCGAGTACTCTTTGTACTCAGCCGGATGTTTCTTGGCTTTTACGGTGAGGCGATTTAGAAATCGGCGAGCTTGTCGGTGTCGATTTAGGCGACACCGATGAGTAGTTTGCTATCATCTAACTCCCAGTTGGTTGCCGATGGGTTGTGTGGCATACCACTGCTGGCCTTTTGGTTTATTTCCTTATTTCCGTTGCTACTTAACACTTTCCTTTAAATTTGGCCGGTCGGCCACTTGTATTAGATGTAAAATTGGAACTATGTTGAATGTCTTTTGAACTATTTATGTATGGATGTTGTATGGATGTGATCAACGTTGGATGAGAGTATGCTTATATTGGTCGCTGATCTTGGGAGCCAATATAAGTCATATTCGCTGTTCATGGCTTCCTATTTAACTCACTAAGTGCAGCGCTTGACTTGTTGGAGAACCGACAATCATGTAGTGCTTTCATGAGGAGCGCGCGCATGATCGTCGGGGCTCTAGTTTGAGTTAAGTCTCTCATTTAGATGGAGTTAAGTTGGAATCCATTCTCTGGAGATCTAGAGTTATGTCCCTAAGACCTTGATTAGTCTCGGTCTTATGGAGATAACTCCGGGGTCCCCACACTTAAGCTTGGCTCCAATCTTGCATATGGTGAATTCCACCTCTTCATGTATAAGCCAAACTTCCAATGCATTTCCAAGTACCTATTTAGCATTTAAACGCATTTGGTACCCAATACTTGGTTGGGTCCATGAATGTTAGTCACAATAGATTTGGGCACCCAAATGACCCTTCTAATAATAGTCTTAGGTGAACTAATATTTCTAGCAAACATATTGCCATTCTTATCCTTCCTAAGTATATAATGATCATTATAGATAATTGGCTTAGGAGTGATACCTTTGGGACATTCCTTACTAAAATGTCCTTTCTCTCGGTAATTGTAGCAAGTTAGATGTTTTCTTCCATCCTTTGAATTCTTCTCTTGCTCCTTGCCGGTTTGCCTCTTCCTTGATGATATTGACATGTCATCCATTTGATTTGGGCACACCGAGGCAATATGACCCTTCTCATAACATTCAAAGCATTTGATATTCGTGTATTTCTTTCCTTTTTGCTTTGGGATGCTCTTCGCCTTTTTCTTGGCGATGAAGCCAAGTCCTCTCTTGTAATCTTCCTTGTTATGGCATATGGAGGAGAGGTGACCCTTTTTATGATAATCAAATCACTTAACATTCTTCGTGTGTCTTGCATTGTGCCTTGTCTTGCTATTCTCCCTTTTCTTCATGGGAGTGAACCCAATTCCACTCTTGTCGTTCACATTTTGTTGCTTGCTTAATATTTCATCAAGAGTGGCTTTTCCTTTGTAGCTTTTATCCAAGTTATTTTTCAAATTTGAGACTTGGGCCTTGAGCTTTTTGTTTTCCTCTACAAGGTTAGTCTTACAAGACATAGAGAAAATAGAAATATTTTCACTAGAGCAACAATGTATATATTGACTTTAGATGAATTGCAAGAAATAGGAACTATGCATGGCAAATAATCTATTAAATTACATGTTATTCCAATATCCACATTATAATTTTTAAGCTCATTTAGAAGAAGAGTTTCATGTTCATCTTTTAGCACATCATAATTATTTTGAAGAGAGATATGCTCTTTCTCTAAAACCTTGAATCTCTTCTTTTCTTTTCCAATATATTCATTTAATTCTTCTAGCATCTCCATCAATTCATCATATGAAGGCTCATAATTATTTACCTCATTTTTACCTTTAGCCATAAAGCAATGAGGCGATGTTGATGGAGTTGATGTGTGATCATTGTCGGAGCTAGAAGTTGAGCATTCTTCTCCCGGCATCCATTCTTGTATGCCATCCTCATTTGTGGAGGTGCTTGTGGACTCATCATCGTCGGAGTTTGAGATTGAGCATTCTTCTTCCGACGTTCTTTCTTGTATGCAATCTTCATTAGTTGAAGTGGACATTTCATAATGAACTTGAAGTTGTGTCCACATCTCATGAGTATTCTTAAGATCGCATACTTCATCGAACACATCTACACTCAAAGCACTAAATAAAGCGTTAATTGTTTGAGCGTTGAGATGTAAGCATTTCTCTTCCTCAATTGTTGGATCAAGATTATTCAATGGAGGAGAAAAGCCTACATCTACAATCCGCCATATGTTTAGGCCCATGGCCTTAAAATAGCATAACATGCAGATTTTCCAATTAGCATAATTTGTGCCATCAAATTGAGGTGCTTCACCTAGGTGCATTAAATCACTAGTCGCCATCCGCGATGTTTTACCGTGGTGTTCGGAGACTTGCCGGTCTCCCTAGTCCACGCCGAGGAAACCCAAACCAATTGGGCCGGCTCCACAAATTAAGCCTTCCTCCGAGGTATCAACACCTCGCTCCACTAAGGTTGCTCTTACTCCACTCCGGAGATGGCGAGCACCAAGCCACTCACAAACACCGGGCCTTCTCACAAGCTTCACTTGAGAATTTCACCGGACCACGACGCCTCCACGCCATCTAGGTGTCGGCAAACACTAAGAGTAATAAGCCAAGCCCCTTGTTGACTCTCACCACGTGCAACGAATGCACAAACTCAAGTGGATACAAAATCCACCTCTAGATGCAACACATGCAACTAGAGACCTCTCTCCTTGCTCACAAGGTGAAACACATGCACAATTGAGAGGAGAAGCTCACACCAGCTCAAGTGAGTGAAATGGGATGCCAAGGGTTGTCTCTCAACCGGTCAAGGGGGTATTTATAGCCCCCACAACAAAAACTAGCCGTTTGGAGATGAAACAGCAAAAAACTAGCCGTTACAGCATTGGTGCGGTACTACCGCAGTTATACGGGCTATACTACCTTTCTGCGGTACTACCACTGTTATAAGGGCGGTACTACCGCAGCCCAATTTTCAGCACAGACGACACTCGGTAAAAAGGTCATAACTTTTGACTCCGATGTCGGAATTGAGTGATCTTGGACTCTATTGAAAGCTTATTTAGAGGGCTACACAACCCACCTATTTGATTGATCTCAAACACATTTGATCAAATCAAAAAGCACAACTCAAAAGAGCCACTACCATGGTATAAGTCCAAAGAAATAGCAACACGTAATCTTAGATCATGTCAAGGGAATACACATGAATCTTAACCATTTGCAAAACACATTTGTAAACTTAGATCATGCCACAAGGGGTATGTATATGGACTTCAATCATTTGCAAAACACATTTGCAAATTATAGTCAAATGTTACAAGGATTAGATGCATGATCCTCGACTATTTGCAAAACACATTTGCAAATAATAGCATCATACCACGGTGAGCTAGAGCAAGCAAGATTGAGCTATCAACACATGATGAGATTCAAGCTACTAGACAAGACCTCTCTTAATAGTACGGTAACCTATACTAGCAATCCGGTCTTCCAACCAAACACCAAAACCGTAAAAGACTTGGAACACATCCTTAGCCCTGGCTAGTCATACCTTTGCCTTGACCATCCACTTGAAGCTTGATGACTCACATCCTCGCTTCATGTCCGGGTCATCGTCTTGATATGCATCAACCCATGATGCATCTTTTACTTGATCTCAATCAACACATGATGAGTCTTCTCTTGACTCGATGATCAACTCATGATCATCTCTTATTCGAGATCTTAATATGCATCAACACATGATGCATCATCTTCTTGAACCTTGACTTGATGATAATCAACTCATGATGCCGTCCAAAGTCTTCATCACCCTGGAACATAACCTATTCATCCAACTTATGGAAAATTTTAGTCCTACAATATCATTAACATTAATTAACAAGATATACCTGCATAAATATTTCTAAACAAGCCATTAATGACAGGTGCGGTATTACCGCCAACTTGCATCCGGTAATACCGCTCTCCGGTAGTATCGTTTCTCAGATGCGGTACTACCGATTTCCAGAGGCTCGAGAAATACAAAAAAACACTTTCTCTGGAATTTACATACCGCCAAATAACAAACTGAACAACCGGGTTGCGGTAGTTCCGCCAACATATTTGCGGTCATACCGCTACGCAGTAGTTCCGCCACATGAACTTCGGTACTACCACACATCGGTAGTACCGCTTACCAAATACGGTCATACCGATTTCTACTGAACTTCTTCCAGGAGCTTTTCGAAATGCAATGCATGACTCTTTTGTCTTGAGCTATGTTAATCGTTTATCATCTTTGCATTTCCTTTTCATATCATCATTCAAACTCGAGGACTAAGCCTTGAACACATCTTAGCACACGCATTAGTCCCACAACGTAATTGCAAATAATTGAATATAAAGAGACAATGAGTATATATCAACTACACAAGTCTGATATACTCTTATGAATATATATAACTACATAAGCTATATATAGTCAAAGGATATGTGAGTACACATGAACTACACAAGTTGTGTTATACTCACATATAAGTATATATAGACTACACAAGTCTTATATATTCACGTGAATATATTAACTACGCAAGTTAAATATATCCAAGGATACGTTTCAAAGTAAAGATCCTTAAAGTATGTGGAAAGGAATATGGATCAATACTAATGAAACCACAAAATATAGAATGAACTCCCCCTAAATGTGTGCATATACAAATGTGTAATGGAAACATATGCACATATCCATGTTAACCTTTTTGGTGGAGTTTAACCTATATTTTGGATCCGAGGAATGCAGCAAGATATAATAAGAAGAAGTAGAATGCATACGTCTTGTATTTTCATCTTTATATCCAAACAAGACTAAGCAATAGATAATCAATAGAATTATTAGTCTCACAAATAGATTTGTCATTAATGAATACATACCTGTTTGGATTTTTTCTTTTATATCCAAGCCAAGACTAAACATGATATAACAATAAGAGTGTTAGTCTCATAAGTGCATTTGTCATTAATCACCAAAATACTTCATTAACACATAATGGCGGGTTTAGATCCTTCACCACCCCCGTCGAGTTCCTCTTTTCGGCCTCCCCCGGCGCTTCCTCAGATGCGTGGAGGAAGTCGTTCGTCGCCCCTCCCGATCTCCCGCGTTGGCGTCGCGGCGCGCAGGTCCTCGAGCACGGCGTGGAGGCGTGACGCGCGCGGCGTCATACTCGCCGGCGTGGCGATTGCAGCGACAGGCGACCTCCTCCTCGGGGCGCGTCGCCGCATTGCCCCGGTGCTCGGCCGCGCTTGAGGTGGCGGTGGGGAGGTGAGAAGCGGAGGCGGCGCGGGTGGGGCCGAGTCGCTGCGCTCGAGGAGGAGCCGGCGCTCGGCGAGGCGGAGGTTGGATCTCATGTGCCTCGATCTCGGTGCGGAGGAGCTTGCGATAAAGGAAATCATTCTTTGAAGAGGTGATCTTTATCGCTTATTTTCTCTGGCGATTGTTTGTCATTTTAGGAGGAGGTTTCAATTCATTCGTCGTAATCTAGAGAGCACATGGATTTTCAAAACTTTTTGTTTTGGCCTCAGAGCGTTACGTAATTGCAAATTTAGCGCCGTCGCAACGTATTTGCAATTGTAGCCTGTTTTGACCGCGGAAGAACCGGGTGGTGACACGTGCCCCATTCTCGCGTCCGTGAGCGAAATGAAACTTTCCGCGAAATTCGGACGAGCGGGACCGAAGTGATGAGGCAACTTGTCGCGATCGTCGAGGGCGAATGGCGCTGCGTGTCCTTTCCGGTCGTTGAGTGCGGAAGCTCGGTGACCTTCCGCGGTCACCGAGCGCAGGCGGCCGCTCCTCCACGCGGCGCCCACGCCAGCGAGCCCGCGCGCCATCGCCGAGGCGCGCGTGCCACCACCGCGCCCGGTCCTCCGCGATTCACTGTGGCCACGTGATGACCGGACGTGTGGCACGGGAAAGCAAAAGAAGTCACGGCGTGAACATAAAAATTGAGCCGTTGCTCACTCATTGCCACTTCTTCATTCATTTTTCTTTCTCGAGAGACCGAGAGACCGAGAGAAGAAGAGAAGAAGAGAAGAAGAAGGCGTCGAGCGCGAATCCGAATATGAAGGTTTTGCAATTGTAAAAGTTGTAGATAAACTGCGGCGTCAAAAAAGGTATTTTTAAGTGAACATGCGACTACATTTTTAGGTAGTTGATTAGCATGTAATTAGCGTAGTGGTCATATAATTATTATGAGTGGTCATGTAATTAGCGTAGTGGTCAAGAAAAGGTATTTTTAGGTAGTAGTTATTGATTGTGTAGAATGTGTTAAGTAACCATACTTAGTTGACAAAAATATTTAGTTTATGTGAATGTCATTGTTAGTTAATTAGCACGTAAATATATTAATCGTTCATGCAGTAGAAATCATGTTAATGGACAAATTATTAGAACCGAGGACGGTGTGCATTATTACCGTAGTGGTAAAACAAGTAAACCGCTCAAAATTGTAGAGAATGACTATAGAAATGCCTAATGTGAGTAACATGTTGTCTGTAAATATAAATGTTTAGTTAACGTGGATATCATTGTTTAATTAGTCGTGTTAATGTCATCTTAGTCAGAAAAATAATGTGTTTAGTGTTATTTGATCGTTACTTTAGCGTAGTTAAGTAGTACATTTGTTGAGGTAATTAACTGCGGTACTCGGGTAGTACGTTGTACTTTCATTGTATGCATGCATCCTTGTGTATGTTAGGATTTGATGAATTTAGCACGTAGCGATTGATATGGTAATCCTTCGTGCAGTAAAATCTCTATTTTGAAACCATGTAAATAAATGAATTATTTGAATTGTTTTTGTTAAAATAAAATTACATTGTGTAGTTATTCAACCTAGTGGGATATTATTTAGTATTGAAATAGAAGTATGAAATACATTTAGGAAAGATTAATCAAGAGCAGAAGAAGTCACATAGCCAAACTACAAAATATATTAATAATTTTTGTTACTTGATTACCCATTTAAGTCCTGTGTTTTTCTTTACAACTCCATATATAGAATTGAATCCTATAATACTCAAGTAAATGTTAATTAGTAGGAGCAAAATTAATCCAATCTATTAAAATTCAAGTTTGATACTAACATCACATGGTTTCTTGATCTGATGAGAGTCCTTTCGCTATTTTTGTCTATTGGTTAATACTCACGTAGTGAAGTGTATTTATTTATTTATGTTTTCTCGTTTTGTGCATAGAACACAACGCTGTCTTCCCGAACATGTCGATTCAAGACTTGTTCGTGTTCTATGGCAATGGTCAAATGACGCGATGGGCCGTCTGGAGTGGACTCATCAAATTGTGACCGGACCCAAATCCGCACCGGGCTGAGGATATGAGTCTATGCGAGCTAAGGAGGTGTTTGCGTTCGCGTTCGATCGGGACAGGAAGGAAGAAGTTACGCATCGAGGCATTGTATGCCTCGGTGGTGGGTGATGAAGGTCGACGTTTTGGCAACTTATGAAGGTGGCGGTGGCGCCGTGGACCAACTACATGGAGGTTGTGTGCAACCCGCGCTGGCAATATCTGGCAGCCGATGGTGTATGTCGATTTGTGGAAGGACGGAATCATCTGCGATGGGTGGTTACAGTGGAGTTGATGCACGACCGCTCTTTGTTGGTGGAGATGTGGGCGAAGAAGTGGGTGAGAAAGTGGGTGATGGAGACTTGAGGAGGCGCATGAGGCTTTCGAGCCCAACGAAGGCGTGGAAAGGTGGTGGGCAGCCCGTATTGACTGCCACGAATACCTTGCGGAGCAAGTTGAAAGCGAGGAGGAGGCTGTGGATACAGCTAGTTCTGGAGAGGAGCCTGATGGAGAAGTTGGTACGGGAGGTGTATTAGGTGGTGTTGTGACCACCGACGTTGCGTATGTCTCGTCTAGATTGGACGACATCGCAGTGACATCCACAGTTACTGCACGGCGGAGGAGGCGGGGTGGGGCTTCAATGAAGACACTCTGCTCTTAGGGCAGCGCTTCTCCAACAAGAGCGCTGCCCAGCAGGCCATTGCCAGATACGCTGTCAACATTAGTCGGACGTATCGGGTGCACAGGTCCAACCCTGACACGTACATCGTGAAGTGTGTGGATGGATCTTGCCCTGGCAAGGTTCGTGCGCAGCGGTTCAGGAGTGCCGCCACGGACTTCCGCATAACAGTGCTGAAGGATCACACATGCGAGCTTGCAGAGCCACTTCATAGGCACCGCAACTTGACGTCGTCATATATTGCAGAGCTGATAAGCCACCTCGTTGTAAGTGATGTATCTGTCTCGCCGAAGCTGCTTTTGGCAGATGTTGTCAATATGGTGGGCTTCCCGGTTGGATACAGCAAGGTGTGGCGGGCGAAACAGAAGGTCCTAGAGCGTATGTTCGGCACATACGAAGAGGCCTACGACTTTGTCCCAAGAATGCTCCATCAGATTGCAGAATCGAATCCAGGGACATTCATTGACAAGCTGGACCGAGTGCATCCTACGAAGGGGCCGAATTGTTTTATCCTTGGACAGTATTTGGGCCTTCCCCAGCGATTAGAGGTTCAAATCGCTTGTCGTCTGTCTTTGTCGATGGGCGGCACCTTCCTCACCGCAAGTACAAGGGCACCGTCCTCATCGCGATTGCGTAATGACGCGAATGACGATTACTACCCGTGGCCAGCGATTGTTGAGAGCGAGAACACGAGTAGTTGGTCGTGGTTCCTTTCAAGCGTGAAGCGGGCGGTGGTTGAAGACCGCCGGTGTGCGCGTCATCTCGGACCGTAATGCGGTTCTTGTCGCGTTTACTATGATGCAAAGCGGGCGCGGCCGCCCTACCGATGGAACGACTGACGAACCGATGGTGTATGAGGCATCTCGCGTGAACTTCCACACAAGGTTCGAAACAAGGACACGATGAAGACCTTCAAAAGCTATGCATGCAGAACCAAAGCGAAAGTTCGGCGCGTGTGGAGACAGTTGGACGAGGAAACTACCAAACATGTTAGAAATTCTCAGGACGCCGGGGTAGGGGAAGCGGCCGGCGGCTCCCCCAGAGTTGGGGAGTTCACGCAGTGGGTAAACTCGCACGCACCCGAGTTAGAAAAATGGTCTCTACTGCACGACACCGGTGGTGCACGGTACGGAATCATGACGACCAACATGTCGGAGGTGTACAACGGTGTCCTGAAGGGTGTCCGATCCCTCCCGATCACCGCAATTGTTGAGGAGAGCTGGAACCGTACCGTGGGATACTTCGTCAACAGAGCCGTGATGGCGAAGAAGCATATGGACGAAGGCAAGCAATTTTCGGAGGTGGCGCAGGCCTACATCGACAAGAAGATCCAAAAAGCTCGTTCGCACACTGCCAGGACCATGGATGGCATAAGAAAGAAGTTTGAGATCCGTCTGAGGTAGAAGTATGTCACGGGTCAAGCTAGGGGTGATCGCAAACAAGTCTGCTCGATCGATGATGAAGCGTCCTGCACCTGCAATAAGCCGAGGCTTCTTCACAAGCCGTGCTCCCATGTGTACGCGGCGCGCGCGTGTGGCGCCGAGCCTCGGCTCAATCGTGTCCGAGTTCTCGACATTCACCACACTGACGCGGCGCGGAGTGCCGAGTTCAGTCGTCTGGGGTGGATATGCATTACGAGGACCTCTCGGCGGGGCACGTGAAGTGGGTGCGAATGGCGCACTCAAGCGGTCGCCCGTGGCGACGGCAGATCCGCCGCATCCGTAATGACATGGATGAAAGCCGGCGTGGCAACGGGCTGGCGCCGAGATGCTGAACTTTGCAAGACGATTGGCCACTCGTTCGCCACCGCCCAAACAGAGCCGGGTCAAACAACGCCGTAGCGGCGAGTTTCATCGGCCATATATGTATGCTAGATGTTTGTTGTAATGTGTTATGCGTTCGTGTTATGCGTGTTGGAATGTGTCGGACAATGGTTTGTTGTCATATGTTTGTTGGCTATGTATGCTATATGTATGTTGTGTTAGGTGTTATCATGTTATGCGTGTTGGAATGTGTCGGACAATGGCTGTTGTCATATGTTTGTTGGCTATGTATGCTATATGTATGTTGTGTTAGGCGTTATCATGTTGTACTTGTTGGAATGTGTTGGACAATGGCTGTTGTCATATGTTTGTTGCCTATGTATGCTATATGTATGTTGTGTATGTATGTCGGACAATGGTTCTTGTCATTTCTTTGTTGTGTATGTGTGCTATATGTTTTGCTTTTATTTTGCCTTTTTGTATGTCATGTTTTATCTACACACTAACTTGTTGTTGTACGTACCTCAGGAGATGGGCGACTGCGACGGCGTCGATACAGCCGCTCGACCCACGGTGGGATCGAGGACACCGATGCCACGCGTGGTCATCCGGCATGGGCCCTCCGTGCTTTGTCCTCAGGAGTCCCAGAGAGCACTGGCCTTTGGACCCGCGGTACGTCCCACTACTACGGGACACCGGGCTTTTGCCCATTGCCCGCCTGTTGGACCTGGATCACACGTTTCAGTTCGATGCGCCACTGTTGTCCGCCCTCGTGGACCGTTGGAGACCGGAGACACACACCTTCCACTTCCGGTGGGGGGAGATGACCATTACTCTGCAGGATGTCGCTATGCTTACAGGACTACCACTGCGGGGTCATGCAGTAGTGCCACCTCCGAGGCGACCAGACTGGAAGGTGCGGATGGCTGAGAGGTTCGGTGACCGATCCGCGAGAACATGTCGGTGTGCCACATTCCAGCTCGACGGTACATGGTACGCCGTGGGCGCGACCCAAGAGTCATACGGACACACTTCCTGCGCATGAATCGTTGTTCCTCTTTGGGTGGGTCTTGTTTCCCTCGACTCGGGAGATTGGGTGCACCCTAGCTACATCCATCTTCTTTGGGGCGTTGGCGGGCGCTGGCCGAAGAGGTGCCGCGATCTGATTGGGGCTCCGTAGTGCTGCGCCACGTCACGAGGCTTGTGTGATGCCTCACGGCGCAGACGGCCGGTGAGCGATCCTCGCGATATGCTACATGCTCTTGCGGTGTGTGGTCGTGGGAGCACTTCGGTTGGCGCGTGCTTCCATGCGGCCGTGCACCCTTTCGCGCGCATCCCCGAGTTTTACGGTGTGGGAGATGGCGCCGACCCCATGAGGGCCCACAATGGGCACTCGGCTGGACACGTGCTCGGCTAGGGTGGGCTAGGGAGAGGCCGAGGCGCGTGTACCACGAGTTCCATAACCACTCGAGACTCTTCACGAGGCGGAGGTCATATGCTTCCCATGGTCTACGGTTCATTGTGGACACGACCCCACGGCTTGTCCTCTCAATGCGATCGAGGACTCGATCTTGGATGACGACTGTCATCTAGTGTTCTCCCATATGGTCGAGCCGTACTCACCACAATGGTCATGAGACGATTTGGGCTTTACCAAAGAGTGCCACCGCCTCGGACGACCTCTTGTAGCGAAGGCCCATGGTATGTTGTTACTTGGTTTACTGTTGGTTGCATCTCTTTTCTCGATCGTCTAACATCCAAATTCACTTGCGAGTGCAAACGAGACAAGGGCGGAAGAGCGGCGATCGGAGGAGACACGACTACCGTGGACCACGCCGTGGGGCGAGAGGCGGCGATCGGCGTCGTGCGGCAGAGGCACGACCGTGCGATGTCGAGACACACACGCTGCGTGCTTGAGGTGGTGCGTTCGCGCACCAGAGCAGCCTTATCGCGGTGCGGCGCCACGCGTCCCACGGAGGTCACGCACGCCGCCCACAGACGCGGCAGTCCCGACACTCATCGAGCGCACGCCGGGGAGAGCGGTAAAATATTCTTTCAAGTTTTTGCATGGGAAGCGCGTCTAATTTATTCTCGGTTTCCTTGCGAGACGACCACCTTCGCAGATCAACACCGAGGCTGCCCTCGGTCTCTGACGTGGGAGGACGGCACCTCCTCTCGGTTCTAGGTATCTTTGCAGCGAGTCTATGATGACTCGGCAGCGGCAATGAGCCATCACTTGTGGTCGGCGCGATGGCGTAGGTGGGCGGCAGCGAACACCGAGGACAACCTCCTTCCCCACCGCCCTCAGCGCCTCCCTCCGCACCACCATCTGCACGCCCATCGCACTCTGGTAGTCGTCGTAGCTACAGTCGCTCTTCCTCCACGCGCCTCGGCCTCGGGCAAGCGGTATGTCAATTACAAGTTCTTGTTCTAACTTTTTGCACGTGCCCTTATTTGTTAAGTATATCTCACTTCTGTTTGTTCTTTCAGCACTTGCGACGTGACAGCAGTCTGCTACCGCCGCCGTCGCAGGGGGAGACACAGGACCGGACTTCGTCGCCAGGTCCGCGAGGTGCGACTGCAGATAGCGACCCTGACTCGCCCCAGCGCCAAGACGAGGCGTTGCCCACGTTCGCGCAAGGCGTGCAGCCAAACCTGTATGAGGGAAACCCGTGGTTGGAGCAGTCGTTCGGCGCAAGCACTGTGCACTATTATGGCGCCGATTGCCCCGGAGCATCATCGTCCGCACAACCACATACACAGGTGCGCTGTAACGTACTTAATTCATTATTCCCGTTGCACGCTGCGGTAAACTCACATAGCCCACCGAATTTGCAGGTCTGGAGTGACCAATTGGGACATGAAGGCCAAGGAACGCAGGATGAGTGGGTGGACGCTTTGCTCCAACCTCGCCCGGCTCCCTACAATGAGTTCTATGTGACACCGCCTCCCACGCAGCAGTCCCACTACGACTTTCGGGATGCACGCCACTCTCCTGACAGGTTCACATTCCCTTCGGAGCAGCTGCAGCGTCGGGGCAGGCGACGGAGGCAGGGACCATGAGTTTTAGTGTGTTGTACTATTATGTTTTGTTCCTGCCAATTACAAGTTCAGTTGTAATGAGATTGTAATATCTACTATTTACCTATGCATTGCACTCCTTCATGAATGGATGAACTGTCGTGTATCCTTCCATTACACTAGTTAGGGTTAGGATTTAGGGTTTAGGTTTAGGTTTATGGTCAACTCGATGAAAGGCACACGATACATTGAACATAATTGCATAAATAACGAGAGAGTACAAAGGTACAAGCTTCTCTGGACGTGCCTAATGGTAGAAGGTCCCTCGTGCTAAAGGCACATGATACATTCAACATAATTGCGTAAATAAGGGGAGAGTACGGAGGTACAAGCTTCTCTGAACGTGCCTAATGGTAGAAAGTGCCTCGTGCTACCCACATAGAGTGTTGTTCAGTGGGGCGCCTCGGACGTGGCTGGCCGTCGTTGTAGTGGCACGCACATATGCACGTAGGGTTCGCACAACAGCATGTGGGATCATAGGAACTTCCTATATTCACGACCTCCTCATTGCCCCTCTCGCGCTGCATCTGTTGGCGGATGTCATCGTTTTGCTCATTGAGATCGTCAATCCGCGCCTCCAACTCCAAGATTCGGTTCCACAATCTTTCAATGTACACCACAACATGTCGTTCATGTGGAGGATCGATCCAATGGACAAAGTCGCATCTCGCCATCTGCTGCAAATGAGGCTTAACATGGATGCTCTATTAGCAGTAACATAAACCAAACTATTTGCTAATTGTACCTCAGAGTGTGGGCATCGGAAGAAACGTCGTCCGCCATCGAAATGGCCGTCCAAGACCGCCGCGGCGGCGTCCTCCCGTGTCGGCATTTTGGCCATACAAAGTTGAGCATGCTTGTTCGACATCAACCGGTAGTTAGGCCCGAAGTCCTCCCTCCTTTGGAGGGGAAGGTCTTGCTTCGGCGACCCCGGTTGGAATGGTCCCATTGCTTCGTCTGCCATAGTATGTTGCTGTATGGTGGAGAAGGTTCTTCTTCCTATGATTTCAAGGGTCAAGTGGTCCTACTTTTGGAGCGTGGGGCGTGCATTTTATAGCCCACGAGGGGAGCCTATAATGTGTTAGCTTGCATGTGACAGCTTTGCGCAGTGACAAGACCACACGGGGTAGCTTTGCGCAGTGACAAGACCACACAGGCCAACTTTGCGCAGTGACAAGACCACTGCACCAACTGCGAGTGACACGACCACATAGGGCAGCTTTGCGCAGTGATTAGGCCAAAGGAGACAGCTTTGCGCAGTGACAAGACCACACGGGGTAGCTTTGCGCATTGATAAGACCAAAGGAGACAGCTTTGCGCAGTGACAAGACCACACGGGGTAGCTTTGCGCAGTGATAAGACCAAAGGAGACAGCTTTGCGCAGTGATAAGACCACACGGGGCAGCTTTGCGCAGTGATAAGACCAAAGGAGACAGCTTTGCGCAGTGATAAGACCACACGGGGCAGCTTTGCATAGTGATAAGACCACACAGGGCAGCTTTGCGCAGTTTAGGGTTTAGGTTCAGGGTTATGCTTTCAGATTGACTTTACAACCCTGACCGCCTCGCCACCATACGGTGAAATTATCCACACCATGCCAACCATGGGCCTTATAAAACGGGGTTCAACCAAATGGCTTGAACCAAACACTACACAACAGATACCCAGCTATGGACTCTTCAGCAAACTTCTACGCGAAGATGTTGCAGAAGCGCAAATGGCTTGCGCAGAAGAGAAACATCTACAATACCCAGATCGAACAATGAAGAATGCCAAGTACCACCACGCTTTCCAATCCCGCAGGTGTGTGTGGCGAACAGCGAGAGATCATTCATCCACACACCGCACACCGCCGCGGGCGCATTTACACGTCGCGGGCACCACCTCGTAAGCGTTTCTTTTGCGCACATCGATTTTCGTCGATGTTGAATTCCTTAATTTTTGAACATCATCCCCACGTAATGGCAGCCCGAGATGCGCTGCCACTTTTTCCAGTGGATCGACGGCCCGGAGATGTACGATAGGGCATTCCTCCGCCAGGTACGCCGAACTACTCGGTCGGCCGAGAACCGTGCGGTGGAAACCTTACGTATCAGGCCCTGTTGAGGACGCTCCTAAGGAGCCCAGAACTCGCCCGGGTGTAATCCATATCGACGACGCAAGTTACGAAGAATTTACATCCTTATTACGATTTTCGCTGTTCGGTGTACTTACATCATACAATCGCAGGACATGGACGACTTCGACATACCGGCCGAGGTGGGCGATCCCGCGACAAGGGCAAGGGACAGCTCATCGAGCCGAGCCCGCCACAGCAGATCCGCGCCGCCCGGCGTCGTCCATATCCACGACGTGAGTTATGAAGAATTTACATCCTTATTACGTTTTTCATCAGACGACGACTTATATCATGGAATCGCAGGACATGGGCGACTTCGACATTCGGCCGAGGTGGACGATCCGCGACAAGGGCAAGGAAAGGCTCGTCCGGCCGAGCCCGCCGCCACAAAGATATCCGGCCGCCGCCCTAATCCGTATGGACGGCGTGAGTTATGAATAATTTACATCCTTCTTATGCTTTTCACTATACGGTGCACTTACATCATGGAATCGCAGACATGGACGACCCGACATACCGCCCGACGTGGGACGATCCGCGACAAGGGAAGGGAAGGGAAGGAGAAGGCCCACCAGAGTTCAACGACGAGCTAGCATGGAAGGGAAAATGTCCTGGTCCACGCAGAGGTTAGGTCATTACGTAGTAGTCCCCGTCCTACCCCGTATGTTTTTACTATCCCCTAAAGGCATGTATAGTTACATGGTGCGGATGCTTGTGTCGCAATGTACCGTAGTAGTAGCGGCGATGACTAAAGCAATTAGCCAAACCATCATGCCATGTCGAGACGTGTAATATACTTCTAGTTTCAGTATGTCCCTAAGCCTATATTGTAAGTATGCCTCTTCTAGTGGAATTCCAGAAAGAACCATTCGCACCGACATCGAATCCTCCATGTTTTAAGGCATCTTCATAATCACAACGAGCGTTCTCAACCCCTTCAATCATATTCTCTATAAGCTTCATAAAGTACTTCATCGACTGCCTGCCTATATACGTTCACACGACTTCATCCAGGAGAGACTCCAATAGTTTCGACAACAAGTGTTTTAGCACACACTTTGCTTGGACGACATCCTCGACGTTATACCTCGTCTGATATGCTTATCAACCATCCTTTCTCTAAACGAATAAAATTATACAAAAATTAGAGAAGCAACAACACTATGATGGGAGGCTCCACAAAAAGTTTCGTAATATTCCTTAACTCATTTGCTATATTTGAAATTACTACAAGCAATACTGAAATTACTTATGAAACCTCGATTTCCGAGAAAACGAAACCCTGATTTCTGGGGCTTCCTTTAAACGTTCCCTTATACGTATTGTTGCTTCTGTACTGGTGCTATTTTATCCAACTTCTAAAATACAACAAGTGTTTCAATCATCCTTTCTCTAAACGAATAAAATAATAGTTTCATAATTTCCTAAACTCATTTGCTATATTATGAAATTACTACAAACAACACTGAAATCGTAACCCTGATTTCGGAGAAAACGAAACCCTAATTTACAAACCTTGATGCTTATATTTTTTAATGAATGTTTTTTTATAGTGTTGATATTTTTCTCTACTCGTTCAAACTATAGTTTTCTATTCGTAAAAACGCTCTACCACTGAGTTAAAAGGGCTTTTTATTCTATTAAAAAATTAGCCACTTTGATTTCTCATTATGAGTCTACTGCATAATTTACATAATATATATAAATATAGACATTATATATGTATATATCGAGATATAGAAGTTTATTCATAGCGAGGTTCAAAATCTTGAGAAAATAAAAAAAAATTATAAATTATTTTATATTCTCTTTATACTTGCACAAAGTTGAGTTTTTTTTCCCTTTTTTTTATATCAAAAAATACATACGTAACCTACTAACGGCGCTCAACCTAAACCCTAACAGCGCTCAAAACCCTAACCGGCGCTTACCTCCCGCGCTCCGCCACCGCAGGAACTCCCCCTCCTTCCGCGCTCGGCCACTGCAGGAGGTGCCCCCTCCTTCGGCGGTCGGCCACAGCAGGAGGTCCCTTCCGCGCTCGGCCACCGCAGGAGGTGGCGGTGCCGCGCTCGCCCTCTTTCCGCGCTCGACGACCGCGGAATTAGACACGCGTCAGCCCCCTACCAATTCCGCGCTCGTTTGAGGGCTACTTTTGCAAATACGGTGAAAGGGGTGCTAGTTTTGCATTTGGGGTGGCGCTACAGGGCCAAATCGACAAAAATTTCGGATTTTCTGGGGATTATATGCACACTTTTATTTACTCTGTCTTCAATGATTAGCTTTCGACTCCATAATTTTGAAATCGTTACCAGGAGATTGAGCCGTTTTATACGGTTCTGTCACAGACTCAGAGGTATTTTTCGTAGTTTCTAGGAATTGCAGGATGCTGAAAAGGGACAAACATGCAAAAGCTGAATTGGATGGCTTCTGTCAATTTGAGATTAAACATAATTCTAAATAAAAACTATGTACAAGTCCTCAAATCAAATTGCTATATAATAACTCTGGGGCCTTAGTTTTACTTGATTGAACTGAGAGGATCTGAAGTATCCTTTTCTTGGTTGTCAATTAATGCGGGTAGTAATTCATGATTACTGTTTTTTTTGGGCTCAGGTTTTGCTCAGGGATCCTTCAGATGAAAATGTAATTCCGGTAGTAGAGGAGCTCCGGAGGCGCTTAGCACCTTCAAGTGCTACTCAGCATGATGGAAAGGAGGACTTAAGTGGCCAGCATGATGTGGAAGGTGCGGAAGAAGATGGTAAGTTTGACTCGCCATTCTTTGTGAATTGCTGATGTCAGAAACATGTTTCTTTATCTGTGTAATGTTGATTGTAGTAACTTTTCTGACATTTATTCCTAGATACTGATATGCCAATTTCCCTGTGATGCCCATGATTTGGAACTAACAAGGGACAAAATGTTTAGAAGAAATGCAAAAGTATACAAGGAAGCAATGAACATAAAACTTGTGATTGGGATATGTCCAGTTGCCCAGTTGGCCTCACCATTCTGTTGTTTTCTTTTTTAGTCTATGTCCTTGTCAGTTGGACATTCTTTTGGCCAAAATACAACCTATTAGTCCAAGTAGAAAAGTCCAAAGTATACTCTCATGGCATCTAACCATTTTATCATGATGCCTATCTGAGTCTTCTTTACACCAAGCCAATTATTTTGTATGTCACTCTATATTATGTCCATTTGATTTTCACTGAGAATTTGGAATAAACAAGAGAAATTTGAGATGTGCCAATATTGATTCGGTAGAGACATGTGGCTATCCCTCCATGCAGCGAGACGATCGTTCCACCTCCTCATATGAAAAAAAAAATCCAACAAATTCGAACTGCTCATGAGTCCCTTACCCACCACTTCCCCTCCCCGCCCTCCCCCACTCCGACCTCGCTTCTCCCACTCCGACCTCACTTCTGATCCACATCTCCTTCAAGCACCACTGTCACTATCGAGGAAGGGAGATGGAGGTGGCAGTGAGTCTGGAGGAGGCAGTGGCTCGAGCCTCGCCTCACATCTCCGGTCGGCTACCAACCTATTACCGTTGCCACCGACGCGTTCGCCATAAATTGATATTTACTATACAGTTTAGAATTCTGTCTGCTGGTATGTCTCACCATCTTTTAGGACTCTATTGCAACGCACAGACATCCTACTAGTATAAGTAAAAACAAACATAGGGGTAGTAGCAGTTAGGACCCTGCCTTTACTTCAAAGAGGCACAGGTCCGAAATTTCAAAGATCAAAGCACACCATGGAGATCACACGCCTGGCCTATGTACTCCCCTTCCTCTTCGCCATCCTCCTCCTTCATCTCCGGCGCCGACGCGGGGCTTCTCCGGCGAAGCCAAGAACGACGGCCCACTGTCCGCACCCGAACCCCGTTCTGGGCAACACCGTCGAGTTCATCCGTAACCGCCGGCGCTTCTTCGACTGGTACACCGACCTGCTCCGCGCGGCGCCGTCCAGCGCCATCGAGGCGTGGGGGCCCCTCGGCGCCGGCCACGCTGTGACCACCGCGAGCCCGGCCGCCGTGGACCACATGCTGCGCGCCAATTTTGCCAACTACGTCAGGGGCCCGCGCTTCCGCGCCGCGATGACCGACCTAATCGGCGACGGCCTCTTCGGCTCCGACGGCCGCCTCTGGAGCCTCCAGCGCAAGGTGGCGTCCTATGCCTTCTCCTCCCGTTCGCTCCGCCGCTTCACCGGCGACGTCCTCGCCGTCCACCTCCACCGCCGCTTCCTGCCGTTCCTGGACGCCGCCGCGGGGTCCGGCGAGGCCGTCGACCTGCAGGACGCGCTGTGCCGGTTCGCGTTCGACAACATCTGCCACGTCGCTTTCGGCGTCGAGAGCTCGACGCTTCTCGAGAGGGCGGACCGCCGGCACGAGGCGCTCTTCGCGGCGTTCGCCACGGCAGTCGAGATCTCCTTCATGAGGGTGATGACGCCGTCCACATGGGTGCGGAGGCTCACGAAGCTTCTCAACATAGGCAAGTCGCGCCGGCTCCGAGAAGCCGTCGACATCATCGACGACCACGCCATGTCCGTCATCGAATCGAAGGAGGCGCATCAAAGGAACAGTCGCGAAGAGGGGAACCCGGACTTGCTCTCGAGGTTCATGGCGGCCTTGGACGAGGAGGACAGCAGCGAGCTCGGCTCCATGTTCCCCTCGCCGGAGGCAAAGCGACGATTGCTGCGGGATGTGGTCGTCAGCTTCGTGCTGGCCGGGAAGGACACGACGTCGTCGGCCCTGACGTGGTTCTTCTGGCTCCTCGCCGCGAACCCCCGGTGCGAGCGGCGCGTCCACGACGAGGTGTCGCGGGAAGGCGACGTGAAGGGGATGCACTACCTCCACGCGGCGATCACGGAGGCGATGCGGCTGTACCCGCCGGTGCCGTTCAACGGGAGGGTGGCCGTTGCTGACGACGTGCTGCCGGACGGCGCAGTGGTGCGCTCCGGGTGGTTCGCCAACTACTCGGCGTACGCGATGGGGAGGATGGAGAAGCTTTGGGGCAAGGATTGCCTGGAGTTCGCGCCGGAGCGCTGGCTCAGCGACGGCGGCGAGTTCGTGGCCGTTGACGCTGCGCGGTACCCGGTGTTCCACGCTGGCCCACGCGTGTGCCTCGGGAAGGAGATGGCGTACGTGCAGATGAAGACGGTTGCCGCGGCCGTGCTCCAGAGGTTCAAGGTGGACGTGACGGCGCAGGCAGCGAGCATGGATGCGCCGCCCGCGTACGAGATGACGGCGACGATGAAGATGAAAGGCGGGCTGTGGGTGCAGCTCAAGAAACGGGGACTTCGTGTGAGTGATGCTAGCCACTAGCTAGTCTTCGTTGAGCAAGTCAACAATCGGAGAAGACGTTGACTAAAAGTCATCCCAGCACGCCAAATGAGACTAAGGCCCCGTTTGAAATGGCTTTGGCTTCTGGCTTTTGGCCGGAAAAGCCACAAATCATTCCAAACGGTCAGCTTTTTTCCTTACCTTTTTTTCGAAGTCGAAAGCCCTAATACGTATGGAAGCTGAAAGCCAGAAGCTGACCGTCCGAGGCTTAGTTAAATTCTCACTTGATGATGTAATTGAATGTCTGTAAACAAGTCAATAATAGTTGTTTGTTCATATATAGTAGTAGTTTATCAAGTTTGTTTGATATCGATCTAACAACCACCAATAATTTTTACGATGAGTTGTCTTATTTTCAAATTGAGTAAATTGTACAGTAAGTACATGAACTTGCGACGTGGGTGCAAGTAGGTTCATAAATGAGGAAACTGGACATCCATACCTACAAACTTGTAAAACCGTGTTGAGGAGATCCAAAGAGGTTTTGAATGGCTGACAAAGAATCCACGTGGGCAGGAGAAGCTGATATGGCATCAATGTTGTACTAAAGCTGATATGGATGTTTGATTTTGTTTTTAAAAATAGTGGATGCTTGATTTGTGTTCTTGCCTTCTTGATTTCTTTCGCTCAAGTAGGTTCATAAACAAGGAGACTGGACATCCATTCCTACAAACTTGGCGTCCTCATTGTTGGTGTGTCGGTCTTATTTCTTTCTTTGCACTAGGTGTCCTCATGCTTGCTGTATTAGTAAGAACGATGGATTTTTAATCCACGAGGCCTTCAATGTTTGGTTGTGTTCGTTCGACCCAAACGTACGCATGCTCTTTGGAGAGTTGAGTAAGCACTTTCAAGGCCTTGCACTGCAACGTCGTTCTGGAAGTGAGCCTGTACTGTCGTGCCTTGGGAGCACGGACTAAGCGAGGACGCTATCTTGGAGCCACGCAACTGCGCCTCCGTTGCCTTCTCATCAGTGGTCGGCGGCATGACCCGGCTGCGCAAGGCCAGTGAGGTGGAGAGAACAGAGAAAGAGAGCAATTGCTATAAAATTAGCGGTTTTAGTAAATATCCAGATATAATTCTAGCAGTAATTATCATAATTAAAATATATTTTTAGCAGTATATAAATGACAAAAATGATATACAAAAATGTAATTTCTTCATGTCGATTAAACAGGATAATATGCTCAAAAGATAGGACTCAAAAATATATAAAATCGGCATGATGCTCAGATTTAAATGTTTGTTTATTGCTCTCAGATGTCGGGCTGCTCAAGATATAATCTTGACCTCCTCGCCACTTTTGTCAAGAATTTTCACTAATTAGATAAGGCAATATAAATCAGACTTTGAGCTTAAAATGAATGCCTTACTGTTATATCAAGAACAAGTAAGAATAATCTCACAACTCACAACAGCACTAATTACTTTCTGCCAACAGAAGCAGCAAGGACATCACAATGTAAACTGAGATCACAAATCAACAAAATCAGCACTTACTGCTTTTGGCCAACAGAAGAACAATAGACCACAGTGCACAATTAGTGATCAGCCTAGTCAAATTCGGTCAACAAGAAGCAACCGAACCACAGAAAAGTAAGAGGGCCTTGATAACAGTATGCAACAACAAGCTCAAGCTTGATTTATAATCAACGTTGTCAATCTAATTTCATAAATGACAGTAATCATCATCGAGCATTAATCCGAGCACACAACATTACTAACCAATATCTCCGAGTGCTAGTTTCAATCAAATCAATCACAAATTGAGACTTCTACTAGCACAACACATATGCAAAGTAAAGCAAAAAATGAAAACTAGCTGTAACATCCCAAAAACTCCTAAATGCAGAAAAATGGGATTTTTAAAACTTTTTGGTGTTTTTCTGTTGTTATCCTGTTTGCCTGTATTATTTTGAGTTATTTGATTTATATTTACCTTTTTGCCAGTACAAGTGTTGTAAAGCAGAAACCCAAAATACGCAAACCCTAATTACAGCCCTAATTGCGGAAACCCTAGAGACATAAATTGTAAAAACAAAAGAATCAAATTCACTTAGAGCATTGCCTTTGAAATCTTTTGTGGAGTGTAAAATTCTAAGATCGAAAGCATAAAAAGTAGAAACATAATCCTCAAAATATTTAGTCCCTACTAGTGAATTTCCTAGCAAAATACAATATACTATCAAATCTTCTGAAAAGATTATTTGGAATAAATATCCCAAAATGAAATCATGTTCAAAAGCTCAAGTAGAGTTATTTAACAAATACCAGATTATGAACTATCTTCGCATGTGAATTTCTTAAAGCAAGATCTTATTCATTTCTCCCAATTTTTCCTTGACCCTTTTTGTTTTCTTCCCTGTGTACTGTTTATCTGATCGGTCGGTTGGCCGAACCATGTTGCAGCCTAACCAGCAGCAATGTTAAATCACCTTCTTCCTTCCCAGCATGCTGCCACGACCGCTCCCTACATGCCCGCCACGATGTTAGAACATGCCGGCCAAACCACCGAGCACATCGCCTCCCTTTTCTTAAGCTGCAGCTAAGTGCACCCCATTCCTCTGGCTTCCTCCCCTGCCTCCATCTTTCACCTTTCCTACACCTCAAGCATGAACCAAGCTCAAGCCATGATGTGCGCATGCTGGCCGCCGAGGCCCCGTCGCTGTTCCGGCCACCTCAGCGAGCCCCTCTCCCCGCCGGCTGCATCACGCGGGGTTCCTCATCCCCGCAAGCAGGTCCCCTCCATCAATTTGGGGCTTGGGCCAACAGAGAGCCGTGTGCCAGCTTCATCTTCACCTCTGGCCACAGAACCGCCGTCGTCTCCCTACTCTTCCCTGGTGAGCCATCTTCCAATTACTCTTGGTTGGAGCATCTCCTAGCCTTCCTCTAGCATCCCCCCACACCCACCGAGGCGCTTCCCCTCCCCAATGCCGCCACCGCGTCGAACCACCTCGTCGCCACTGGGTTTGCACCGCCAGCCCTTCTCGTCTTTACCCCGCTGCCACCGTCGGCTCTGGAGGGTTCCTCACACCTCAGTGGTTCCCATGCGCGTGCTAGTTCTCCCACTCTTGTCCCTGCGCTGTCACGCCACTTCACCCCCACTGCCGGCCGCCGTTCGCCTTGGCCGCGCCGCCACTGTGCAGCCTGAGCCCCAAATCCGCAACCCCTAGCTCCCTTGACACCCTGGCAACCCATTTTGGCCATCGCCAAAGCCTCCACGCCGCACCAATCGCCGGCGACGAGCGCCGCTCCAAACCGCCCGAGCCACCCATGGCCTTCCTCTGTTCTCCCTTACAACTCTGTCTCTGTATGTGTCAACTATCGATTTGTCGATCTTACGAGATAAATAAAGGAAAGCAGTGAAGAATTCTTGGAAGAGAATGAGACTGCTCTTTATTGATATAAACGGGCTATTACAGGGTGCCTGCGACCAGGCGGTGGACTAATCCTAATTACACTGAACGTAATGTTTGCTATGCTAGTGCTTCAGATGAGATCCAATCGTCTATTGATCTTCTCAATTAGGATTGCCTTCTGCCGTATGCGTCCTTATTTAAGTAGTTGACGAAGTGATGGCGGTTACTCCTGGAGAAGACGCCTATTGAGAAGCATCGCGACTGGTCAAAGTGAGGCAGTGGTTGATGAAGTATCAACTGTTCTGCGGTTAAGTGTCTGTGAGACACTCGACTGTATGATGGTTGTTTGTCGGTGTCTTAGGATCACGTATTGCCGCATGGCATGGAATATACATATGTGTTCCATTCATCACACGGTAAGGAATATACCTGGAGTTAGATCCGGATATCAGTTCATAACTTCTATAAGCAGCTATCTGGTCGGAGACTAGGTGCAGGACCTTGTCCGACCAGGGTACCCATTATGTAAAGGTCGTTAGCCTTAGGGGTTACGACCATGAAGACATATGGTTTTTTATTATGTATTAAAGTAATACATAGAGGTTTTAATACTCTATGAAGACGTATTGTTTCTCTCTGGATGTATGAGTGCAAGCATGACCAGTGAACTTATTCCCTTTCAGAAGATGGTTAGTTAGTAGTTAATTTTAGGTACTTAGTTCAGATATTTAAGTAATAGTTTGCTGTTCTGGGCTTGTGAGAAAATGTCAGTAAGATTCAGTAGGTTAGATAAATGATTAAACATCTGTTAGTTAGCTATTTAGAAGTTGTTAGTAGCTTACTTAGCTACTAGATGTTCTTTGTCGAAATGGTTTTGTCGTAAAGCAAAATGCTTAGTACAACCATTTTCCTTGACTTAAGTGCTTAAGGTTCAATTAGAAGATGATAAAGGTGACAGATAGTAGTAGTCAGCTAGTACATCAATTAGTGATAGGTTTAGAAATTTAAAGGTTAGTCAGTAATAGCAAGTTAACAGATTACAAGGTAGTAAGGCAATAAGTTAACTGCATGTTGAAAAATTAGTTAGCATTCACATATTAGTTGAGTGGTGCTTAGGATTGTTAATAGTTGTGTCAGTAAGGCCCAAATTGGTTAGAAAACTGATTAGCATCTATTAAGTTGGCTAATTAGCTAGTCAATGTTCCAATAGCAAATTTGTAAGTCTAAATGAACTTATAACAGTGAAGGCTACATAGAGTAGTTAGCTATTTAAAATGTAGTAGTATGCTACTTAGCTAATAGATGTTCAGATAGAAGATGATGAAATGACAAATTGTGTTTCATGTAGTAACTTTCAGTGGACTCCCTTTTGTCTGCTTCTCTTATGATCGGAGACTCCTATGTAGTCTCTTTATCTCTGTGTGTGTGTTTGATAACTAACAGTAAGTCCTTCCCTAGTAAGTAATTTAAGTCTAAGTGAGGTTAGTTGAGAATGATCAGAAGTTCTGTTGTCACTATGATGCAAAGGCTATTCGGATTAGGAGATCCTTCATCCAAATGGAAACTTATGACTATCAGTGAGTAATTAGCCAAAGCCACTAGTGGGTTAGTTAAATTGTAGATGTTCAACAGGCTATGTTTACACATAGAAACCTTCAGTGGGTAAATCAAGTGTTTGAAGGGATAGCTATATAGATAATCAGTTTGGTAATCAATCAGTAACGTTTCATAACTAGTAGTAGCTTGCTAATTGTGTAGCTAGCATAGTAAAGGAACTCAAGTGGGCCTCTCTGTGTGTATGAATGGCAGTAGGGCTCATTCCATTAAGTTGGATAGTAGGAGCATGATTAAATTAGGTAGCTAGTGAAGGTCTGTTAGAGGAAGTAATAACTAGAATAATCTTTAGAGCCACTGTGGTATGCTCTCATATAGATAATAGATGTGTACGCGGTCACCATCAAAGTCTGCCAAAAGAGGAGAGCATAAAAGAGGATTGATTTTGACTGTATGATCATCGTGGATGTTTACATAGAATGCCTAGAGAGAGTGCTTGTGAGTACTAGGTGGCTTGTTAAGAAAAACAACATCACGTAGGCTCTAGGTATCACCCGTCGTCTTCCGTTCTCAGTAGGAGAACCCTTCATGATCCACAAGCAGATTTGAGAATATTACCTAATCAGATAATCTCTCATATCTAGGTAACCAATGAGGAATGTTTATGTGAACATTCTCTCTCTCCCTTTTGGGTTTACTTACTTTCATCTGTAGTATTTCTTTCATCAGCTTCCTTTGGGTATACTTCGTGAGAAGTATTTCCTTCATCAACTCCACATGAGTATGTTTGGTTTCATCTGAAGCACTCCCTTCTTTCAAGATATCGTTAAGTATGTTTAGTTCTGTTTGAAGTGTTTCCTTTCATTTGAATTTATTTGGATTTATTGGATTTCATTTGGTTATTTTCAGATGCTCTTGGATTTAATCGTAATCTGTGTAGTTAGACTCTGAAGCTCTGATGGGACAACAAGAATGAGGCCGAAATCAAGATTGTTCGAGCGTTGAACAGGATGATTATCAGCATATTGAGCGTGAGGATTATCAGAATATTGAGCAAGGTGAGTCAACACTTTGATGCATGTTGATCCTATTACATTCAAAAATTATTATCTTATTTTGCAACTGTATGTATGCATGTTTTATTTGTCAAGTTATATTTGCGAATAGAGGTAGTTAATCCTATTGCTTGAATTCCCTAAAATTGTTCATTCCCTTCCACTAGCCTAAGTTATTATTCACGCTGATGATTAGTGCTCGGTGGATGTTATATGGTCTATTTATACTTATTCGATGTCATGCTTAGCAAAGCTTAGCATCCGGTAGATTGGGCGATTGTTGACTTTGTCGATGACTTTGATCACATAACTCATTTTTATCATGTTATATCCAGCACCCTATGCTATTATATTTGGAAAACTAAAAATGAATATAAAACGATTTGGACTCGGGCAAAGGGTTGTTGGTGTGGTTATTGGGTGTGTGTCTCTTGCCCGAGTCAACAAGAACCGAACATCTTATTACACTAAACCAAGAATTATTGCGTGCATCCACATGAGGGACATATGGGACCCCTCTTGACTTATTACTTTGTCATGTGTTAACTCTGAGATGCAGGCTGTAGATGTTAGGGAGAAAAAAGTTTGGTTGTTAATGGAAATGTGCGGGCTGAGTTCCTTTATGTTCCCTCACCTGAGGAGCATCGGCAGTTGCTACGGTTGGGCCGGTGACTCCGACACAACATATGGGTCCTCTGTAGGAGCCTCGTCTGCACACACAAGGGCGGTTCACGGAGGGTTTCACCCATAGGGCAGCTCCTAGTTAATACATTTCATTAGAAAACATCTCGTAGGATTTAGCCGTGCCGGCATACCTAAGGAAGTGTGCTTCATAGTGGCAAAAAGGTGGTCTGACATGTGGGTAAAGTTGTACACCCCTGCAGGGTTTGATCTTTTCGAAAAGCCAAGTCCTTGGTTATGGACACACTTGAGGAGGTCTTTCGAGAGCTAGATTCAACATTTTGGAATTTAAACTTAAAACTTGATCGGTGGTATTGAGAATGGGTTCTCATGCTATGTTTGTGTGCTGCCGGGGCAGCCACCTGTAGAAGTTTTTGTTGATGTCTAATGTTATTACTCGCTGTTATTTAAAGTATTAAAATGTTTGCTCACTTGCCATTTGAATCTACTACATTGTATTTGAATTGAAATATTGCTTTGTGCAAATAAAAGAAACATGAACCTCCCTTGACTAGCCTTGCATATATGATAATTGCATTGTGTGTTGGCTCACGAGTACGGTTGTGTACTCATACTTGATATTTATATTCTTTTAGTCAGTAAGCATAAAAGAAGTCTACAGGGACAATTATGAGCATTGTACAAGACTAAATATCAACAAGGCCAAGAACTAGGTCGTGAGCCCACAGTCGATTGTCGATGGGCATATCGTGAGGGTTCCATGCGTTACACTTTTTTGCTGCTTCCGCTCCTGTTCTCTGAAAGATATTTGGCCATCCGGCCATTCTGCAAGTCAAAAGTTGTAAAGTATATTTACGCTTTGTTTAATATTATGCAATAGCTTTACAAATTCGTGATATATGTTTGAACCAACAATGTAACTATGTGTGCCAGCTACTGATCCAGGGAATGGCACAAATATACACAGTGGGTCCCAAGTTCCAGATTTGAGGTCCTACACCAGCGATACTCACGATCTGGATGGCACTCAAAGCTACCGAGTAGTAAACCGGGCAAGGCACATGAAATGCGCTATCTCAGAAAACAAATTGCCCCGCTGTGCCACGGTGAAAGGATGTGGTCGTCGGAGATACAATGCTGCTCTTCATAATTCAGGGCACACCAAACATGAAGTCGAGGTACTAGGAATAATGCTGCACAAGAACCAACAATGAGATGCACCAGTCGAGTGCACCAAGGAGCATAAATCACCACTGATCCAAAGCCTTCTCTCCCAAATCAATCCTGAGCTGGCTGGGTCCAAGCCTCAATGGCGCAACACCCTAATTTCCTTACCATGGCCTCAACAAGGAGATAGCGCAAGGAACCGAATAGGGAGTGCACAAGGAGGAGGAGCTGGACCTTACTATCATCGGCATCGTGACCAACCATGGCAGCGCAGCCGCTTCCCCTACCCAAAACCAAAATCAAATCGGAAGAGAGGAAGAACCAAAAGGGGAAAATCTCACAGTGTATCGGGGATCAGAAAGGAGAGGAGAGGAGCACCTAAAGAAGATGAGGAAGAGGAGAACGCGACGTAGCTACAGCGAATGGCCGGTGCTCGAAGCGCATGGGCTGCCAATGTCTCCTGTGCCACCGCCGCTCGCCCGGGAACTCCCCAAGTCACACGCACGAGAGTAGGGCTGGAGACTGAGTCTCCAGCCTTATCTGTTCCTCTTCTCTCACCGACAGGTGAGCCCCGCCATTTATTTTATTTTTCCATTTCTTCTTTTCTCAAATGAGAAATTACCAAATGGCACTCATATATACAACAGTTCCCACCAAATTATCAATTTGATAAAAGATACTCAAAATCTTATTTAATATACAACTGTTCGAGTATGGGTACCCTGCAGGTTTGAACCCAGAGTATAGCAACAAGGACTACGACTCTATATATACAAAGGAGGACTTCATGTTGATCCAATGCCTTGGTATGAGAGTTTTTGCCTAAGTTACATTCTATATTGTGCTGCTTGCCCTTTTCCCTCTCAGGTTGGGATGTTACGGTCATGTCCCCGTATCTATCTCATGAGTACTTAAGAAAGTATACCTTTATCTTTCTTTGATTGTGACCTCACAATCATACTCATGTAGGTGAATTCTTTAGGGAATCTTGTAAGACAATTCCCGATGCCATATAGGTATCGAATTTATTAAGAGCTATTGCTCAACCTCCCATACAGAAAGAGCACTGCAGCTAAAGGGACCTTTAGATGTGCTGTCTAATCCCACACAGTTTGATGTCCTAGAGCGTAGTTCACAGGATCTCCGATCTACTAGGATAGGTTACCACCAATGTGGGCCTTTACAAGGGTATAAGCCCCATTCCCTTTGATGCTGCAAAGATGGTATTTCGCGTCATTCCTTTGGTGAAAGGATCTGCCAAGTTCCTTTCAGACTGGATGTATTCCACAGAAATAATACCCGTCTCTCTGGCATGCCTTACCAACTTAAGTCGCCTTTTTATATGTTTTGAGGAATTCATATTGTCCTTCCTACTTTTCGCCTTAACCAAAACGGTTTGGTTATCGCATTACGTTAATATAGCTGGAATTGGCTTTTCCAGCACTGGTAGGTCAGAAAGGAGTTCTCTAATCTATTCTGCCTCTAAAGTCGCTGAGTCAAGTGCTACCAACTCAACCTCCATGGTGGACCGTGTAAGGATAATCTGTTTAGAAGACTTCCACGAAATAGTCCCACCTGCTAGAATGAAAACATAGCAACTCGTGGCCTTAATGTCATCTAAGTCACTAATCCAGTTAGAATAATTGAATCCTTCCAAGACTACCGGAGGGCCAGAATAATGTATTCCCAAATTTGTGGTCCCTTTTAGGTACCTATGTACCCTCTCTAATGCTATCCAATGAATCACTTGGATTGGCCGTATAACAACTCAATCTGCTTATAGCATATGAGATGTCAGGTTTTGTTGCACTACTCAGATACATTAAGGATCCAATTATTTGATAATATCTAAGCTGGTCTTTACCATGTCTAGTGTTTTTATGTAGCTTAACATTTGGATCATAGGGTGTGGCTACTGACTTACAGCCCATGAACCCAAATTTGGTTAGGACCTTGTCCACATAATGAGATTGTGAAAGAATAATCCCATTCTCACACTTATCAGGTTGATGTTTAAGATAACATCGGATTCACCTAGGTCTTTCATATCAAAATTCTGGGAGAGGAAAGACTTTGTTTTATTGATTGTATCCTTGTTGGTCCCACGTATAGACAAAGAATGACATATTCTCCCCCACTAAACCGATAGTAGACACATTTATCGGCTTCGCTTACACAAAAGCCGACCGGAGCTTGCTTTAGACCATACAAAGATTTAATCAATCGACATACTTTCTTCTCTTGCCTTTCAACCACAAAACCGTTGAGCTGCTACATATAAGTCCCCTCATCCAACTATCCATTTAGGAAAGCGATCTTTACATCCATTTGATGTACTTGGAGTTTGTATGCGGCAGCTAGTGCTAAAAGCACCCAAATTATGGGTAAACGAACCATAGGAGAGTATGTGTCAAATTAGTCTTCACCCTCTTTTTGTGTGAAACATTTAGTCACTAAACGAACCTTGTACTTTTCTATAGTACCATCAGGTCTACACTTTCTTTTAAAGAACCATTTGCAGCCCACTAGCTTGTACCCAGATGGGAGGTCCGTAACCTCTCATGTTCCGTTAGCCATGATGGAATCCATCTCGCTACGGACTGCTTCCTTCCAGTAATCCACATCCGGGGATGCATATGCCTCTGAAAGGGTTTTTGGTTCATCATCTACGAGATAGGTGACATAATCATCGCCAAGAGACTTTTCAGTCCTCTACCTCTTCCTCCTCAACTCCAATTCTGGAGCGGTGTTATCTATACTAGGAAGAATAGAGTGTTCATCTGAACCATTAGGGTCAATGACTTCATTTGGTCTCATAGGGAACACATGTTCAAAGAAAGTCGCATCACGGGATTCCAACATTACATTTGTAGTGATGTCACTCACATCGGATTTGACCACTAGAAATATATAATCCATGTTATTTTTAGCATACCCTAGAAAGACACAATCAACAGTCTTAGGACCAAACTTTCTTTTCTTCGGTAATAGCACATGCTCTTTTGCAAGGCATTCCTGAGTTCGAAGAAATGATAAGTTAGATTTTCTCCCCTTCCATCATTCATAAGGTGTTTCCTCTTGATTACGAGGCGGAACCCTATTGAGGACATAATTAGCTATGAGAACTATTTCACCCCACCAATAGCCCGACATAACAGAACTTTTTAGCATGCATTAACCAAGTCACAAAGAGTTCAGTTCTTCCTTTCAGCTATTCCATTCGATTGGGGTGAGTATGGTGGAGTAATTTTATGAATTATTCCACTTTGTTCATAGTATTGAGAGAATTTATTTGAGACGTATTCACTGCCTCGATCCAATCTTACCCATTTGATTTTCTTTTCTAGTTGATTTTCCACTTCAACTTTAAAGATTTTAAAGTGTTCTAGTGCTTCATCTTTCGACTTAAGTAAGTAAATGTAGCAATACTTAGTCATGTCATCTATGAGAGTTACAAAATATCGTTTGCCAACTTTAGTTAATATTCAATTCATCTCACAAGGATCATAATAAATTAGCTCAAGTGGAGAAGTGCTTCACCCTTCAACGCTATGAAAAGGTTTTCGGGGTTTCTTAGCTTGCACACACACTTCACACTTAGAACCTTTCTCATAATTATAGCTTGAAATTAAACTCATTTTGCTTAACCACATAATAGCTTCAAAATTAACATGACATAAAAGAGAATGCCAGACATTATGAATTTTATTGCAATGGAAAACATTAAAAATGTTTACATTATTAAAATCAAGAATAGACAAGCGGAACATGCCTCCGCTATCATAACCTTTGCCCACAAAATTACCAAATTTGGTCAACACGATCTTATTGGACTCAAACACAAGCTTTATTTCTTGCCTACACAGCATAGACCCACTCATCAGATTATGAGTCATTGCAGGCACATACAACACATCTTTCAGGATGAGTGTTTTGCCTAAAGTGAGATTCAAGCAAACATGTCCAATCCCATGTATTGTAGTAGCGGCTCGATTCTCCATCAGAACGGATCCACCACCTTCACCCTAAAATGAAGAGAAACAAGATTGATTAGCACATATGTATCTAGTAGCACATGTATCCACCAATCAATAGATGGACTTGCTATAAAGGCTTGAGGTACATATCCTTCTAAACTGGAACTAGCCAGGGCGACATTCACTTCAGCCTTATGGCCTTTATGCTGACCAGGAGAAGGACCCTTGCCCTTATGATTGCGGCAATAGTTGGCTTTATGACCAACCACTGCACAAACAAAGCAAATAATTTCCTTCTTCTTCTTCATTTTCTTTCCTTTGAGCTTGTTCTGGGGCTAATTCTTGAGCTTCTGTTTCCCAAAGCCTCCAACATTCTTGACCTCCACCTGATGAGCCTGAACTTGAGCCTTTTCTGTACCATCACCAGCTCTTGCACGCTCTTTAGCATTAATAGCAGCTGACAACTCATTAAACGTCAAGCGCTCATTTATATATCTACGAGCGATCACAAAGTCACGCCACGAGGCGGTAACTTAGCCAGGATGACATTTACTTGGAACTTCTCTAGCAGGATGCAGTCGTACTAACTTAAGTCACATACATGGAGTTGTAGCTTATGAAGCTACTCCATCACCCACCGACCCTCAACCATCTTAAAGTTCAAGTAGTTAGAAGTTATGAATGACTCATTCCCATTATCCCCTTTGAAATATTTCTCATTAAGTTCGTCCTAGAGTTGCTTAGCATCTTTGAAGTAAACACACACGTCGAATAGCCGATTAGATAGGATGGCTAACAAACGAGCTAAGACTGAATTGTCTGCATCCTCCCACCATCTCATAGCAGTGGTTTCCAATGGAAACATTAGAGGATTTGAAATGACCCAGAAGAGTCTAAGGTCAGTCAGCCATAGTTTTGTTTTAGCCTGCCAACGTTTAAACTTGCCACTGCCAAATACTTATGGCTTAACAACTGTGAGGACCCCGATTTATTTGACTTGTAATGCTTAGCCTTCCATTGACCCTAGCATGTCAAAGCAAATAAACCAAGCCTCGAGATATGTATACTTCCCAGAAATACAGCATACACACCCCGTTACAAAATCATTCATCAATTCCATACATCAAAGTATAACCAGTCTACCAAAAGACATACATAATATAAAGTTTTTACAAAAGAGCCGACTGGCCAAAAGACATCAAAGTATCAAATAATAGCGGAAGCAAAAAGGTGCCATAAGATGGCTTTAACCAAAATACGACCGATTAGCCATAACCCACGAGGCAACCGACCGGGCTGCCAAGCTAGTCGTCCACACCGAAGCGAAACCCACCAAAGTCGATCCCTTAGGGATCAACCTTCTTCCTTTGCAACAATTAAGCAAAGCAAATGAGTACAAAATTGTACTCGCAAGACTTACGGGTAACAAACCTAGTTACTACTACATGCAGGCTTTAATCAAAGGAGAAGGCTCAAGGTTAATTTTCAGCATTAAGCAAGTTTTATTTGCAATAAGTAATAGTTTGAAGGCAATTTTGACAATCTGAATTTTATTTGCAATAATAACCGCGAGACAATAATGTAATAACTTAAAGACATCCTAGAGATGACCAACCCAATGGCCATCACGACAATAGCACGAATTACCCATTCGTGCCACCCACATCAAGTTTTAATTTAAAAGGTTGTAGTCTAGTTCTCATGGGGCGTATCCGAGCGTGTCCATAACCTAGGATAAGGCTATTCGAATAGTTTTAAAACCCTGCAGGGGTGTACCAATGTACCCGCACTTCAGACCGCCTTTTTGCCAAACTATTAAGCACACTTCCTTTGGTGTGTCGACACGGCTAAGTCCTACGAGACGTTTCCAATATTGTGCATTAACTACAAGTCGTTCGTATGGATAGAAACCCATATGCTTACATTGCAAGCCAAAAGACAACCGATCCATCACGGGGGAAATCTTTCGGACACTACAATGCTCCACTCATAAGCCCCCTCATTTTACCACAACACAACACACACACGCCCACCTGCGACTCGTAGCTAACACACGCCAAAGTACTAAGTCAAGAGAGGTCACATTTCCCTCTAGTGTGGTTAGCACGTAAAATGCTCAGAACGGTGGCGCAAGTAACTCGGTCCTTAATTGACTAGGGCACCATTCCAGTCACATCCAAAAATCACACCATCTTACCATTGTGCCCAAGTCCAAATCATTTTATTTTCAGTTTTAGTTTTTGCAATTAAACATAGCACAGAGGCTGAAATCATAGAGTTATAATAAGTATTTGTGTGATCAAGGTCGTCGACTAAGTCGATAACTGCCCAATTCTACCGTTATCTAAGCATTCTAAGCATGACACCGTAAAAGACAATAAAAGAGCATAATTAAATCACCGGGCTCTAATTCACCAGTGATATTAATAACTTATGTTTTGTGGCAGGGGATAAATAATTTAAGGGCAACCATGCAATGGGATTAGCTACCTCTAACCGACAAAATAAATCTTGACACAAGAAGCATGCATACTTAGTTTTTGCAAACAAGATATTAGAGTTTAAAAGTAGTAGGAGCAATATGATCAAATGATGTTACACTGCTTGCCTTTCTGGAGATCACTGTCTTGCTGCAGAGGATCACTCACATAATCAATAATTTCTTCGGAACTTAACGTGAAAATACGATAAAACCAATAAGAACGAAAAACACCAATCCAAACTCAACAGCAAAACTCATCCAAATCTTATGAAATTTATACAGCATCTAGAGTATGATTTTAGACGAATTTAGAAACAAGAATCAAGTCATTTGGACTACGTATGAAAAAGTTATAATCAAAACATGCCTTCTCAGCCTGAAAATTCACTAAATTAATTACTGATATTGTTCATGGCATAAATTTTCAGAATGATCTAGGGTCTGAAATTTTTATGTTGGGTAGAATAAGACATTCTAAGAACAGCAAAGTTGAGTTTACTCAATTTGAAGTTAAAATGAATTACTTATGATTTTTCTAAGTTGTAAAACTAGCACATATCATTTTCCAGGAATATGAACATGAGCAAAACCTATTGCATATTAAAGTATATTAACAGAGGAAATTTACAAAATTGAGTTTGCACATTTTGGAGCTACAGAGAAAAAGTTATGTATTTTACAAGTTTAATGAGTTTCTAGACAATATTTAATGGTGAAACAAGTTAATACAATCTATACCAGCTTCTGTTACAGAAAAGTGTCTAAGTTCATTCTCAAATTAAAGTTCATTTTACTATAAAGCTAATGCAACTTGAAACATTCAAAAATGAGCTAAAATGACAAAGTTATGCATTTTTGAAATTCGAAACAATTAACAAAATGCAAATAAAAGCTTTCGGGACTTAAACTTAAAAACCCACTAAAATGGGGAAGGTCGTGGGCCGTTGATCTGAGATCGCACGGCTCACGAACGTGGGCACGAAAACCTCCATGAGCACCCAAGCGAAAAGACCTCATCGCGCCTAGGGGAGGTCTTAACCATTAGATCAAGACTCGATGGTCTGGATCTAACGAGGAGGTCCTTAAGGTGGAAATCTAATAGAGGAGGTCTGAATGGTCAGATCTGAGGGAGGGAGGTCTTGGCAGCTAAGATTTACCGAGGAGGTCTTAACAGCCAAGATCTCCACCGATGGATCTATATCCAACGGCCCAAGGTGAGTGGGACAATCGGAGGTCCGAACGTATCCACCATCCACGGCCACAGATCTAGAGATGAACGGCAAAAGAGGATTAGAACGTTTAGAACTCTAAACGCGCCGAGGAGGTCTAGACCATTAGATCTAGATCCAACGGTCCAGATCTAAACTCGAAGAGGTCCTAGACGGCTGAGATTAACTAGGGGAGGTCTTAAGACTTAAAGTTTCTCAGAAATTAATCTAAGGCTCAGATCTAGACCTGGGGAGGTCGTGGACGGCTAGGATGAAACCGAGGAGGTCTAATGACTTGACAAAAACGCGACAACATACAGATCTCAACGTTGAGCTCGCCGGCACGTCGCCGACGACCAAAGCCTCGGCGGCGCGAACCAAGTATACGAAAATGTTCCTAATACTATTGCGCACATATTGGAACCACTCGACGCGGAGCGGGCACATGAACGCCGCGGCGGAGAGGGCAGAGGCTAGTTTTCGGCAAAATCCGAAAACGAGAAAAAGATGTGCTCCGAGCTAATCTATCAAGTGCTTGAGCTAAAGGGGGCTAAAAAGAACTTACCCGAGCACAAAAAAGGATCGAGGGAAGTCGGAGGAGACCCAGCGGCGGAGCAGTTCATCGGAACTGGAGAAGATGACGTCGACAAGGCATTTGGAGCTAGCAGAGGTAAAAAGAATGGTAAGCGAAGGTTCGCGATGACCCAGAGGTGGTCCAGGACCAAAGAATTGCACGAAGAAGGTCTTACCGGAGATGGGAACGAAGGAGAGCATTTGCGGCCGTGAAGATCCAAAAACTTCAAATTAGGCTGTTCCAGAGAATGCAACCCAAATTGAGTTAGGGAGAGGACCTGCGACGATAAGAGGTCCACAAATAAAGTGAGAAATGGACTAAAGAACCACTAGAGCTCCGACGACGACGAAGAGCTCCCAGGTTCCGAAAATGGCGGACTTGGTGTTTCCGGAGTTTTGAGCTCCACAAACAGAAGGTGAGCTGGGGTGACTGGAGGTGTGGAAGGGAACTAGAGGAGGGACCCGGAGGTCTTAAGAGCCAGCGAGCAAAACACAAGAGTAAGGGGGTCCCCCGTGACGAGCTACGGCGACACAGAACTGCGATAAAGCTAGGAACGGCGGGAGCAGCGTGAAACACGGATTTGGCCGAAAACATCGCCGCGTAGCTACGGCCTCGACAGGCAGGCGTGGACGAGGGAGCGAGATGTGACAGGACCACGCCGCGCACTATTGCTGCACACGGCGCGAGGAAGACGACGACCAAGGGTGGTCGTGAGCCCTTGGATCAAAATCTAACGGCTCACACCTCGCGTCTAAGTGCGGCTCAAGGTCTTGGTCCAACTGAGTCAAGATGGTTGGGCTCGAGTTTTGACTCGAGCCCAGTCTGATCGCACTGCAGTTGACTTTAAGGTTTTTCATATTGAACTGGACTTTGAGAATTTAAATGAGGTAGCAAAACAACTCCAAAAATTCTAAAATTTTTACAGGAACTCGCCAGCTCAGAGATTAACCTTGTGTAAAATATTTAGAGATTTTTATGCAGTGCATTTTTCTCCAAAAAATCTGCAAGGTTCTGGAATAGGGTTTTGACTGAAGTCAAACAGGTTTGACTGCCCTCTAAAAATATTCAAACAATTTCCAAAAATTGTGAAATTTTTCAGAGGGGTCACATACCATCCCTAGAATTTGGGAAAAATATTTCCAGGAAATGATCACAAGGTTTTGACAGAATTTTTTTTGAAGGACTTGGTTTTGGTCAAAATGACTTGTGACTTTGTATTTCTATAACTTCTTACAACAATTGTTCAAAGCATATAGGGAATACAAGATGTAAGAAAAAGTTTTAATTTCTACACATTTTCTTACATTTGAAACACAAGTCTGAAACTTGGGATGTTACAACAACATCAGACGAGGAAGTCATTTCTTCAATTATTTGTTTTCTAAATTGTTGTAAAATTAGCGGTTTTAGCAAATATTCAGTTATAAGTCCAGCAGCAACTATCATAATTAAAGCATATTTCCAATAGTATATAAATGAAAAAAATGGCATATATACATGTAATTTCTTCATGTCAATTAAACAGGATAATATACTCAAAAGATAGCACTCAAAAACTAACAAAATCAGTATAATACTCATATTTAAATATTTGTTAATTGCTCTCAGATGTTGGGCTACTCAAGATATAATGTTGGCCTCTCGCCACTTTTGACAAGAATTTTCACGAATTAGGTAAGACAAGATAAATCAGACATTGAGCTTAAAATGAATTCCTTACTGTTATATCAAGAATAAGTAAGAATAATCTCACAAGTCACAATAACACTAATTACTTTCGGCCAACAGAAGGAGCAAGGATATCACAATGTAAACTGAGATCACAAATCAACAAAGTCAGCACCTACTACTTTTCGCCAACAGAAGAACAATAGACCACAGTGCACAATTAGTGATTAGCATAGTCAAATTCGATCAACGAAGCAACCGAACCACAGAAAAGTAAAAGAGCCTTAATAACAGTATGCAACAACAAGCTCAAGCCTGATTTATAATAAATATTGTCAATCTAATTTCATAAGTGACAATAATCCTCATCGAGCATTAATCCGAGCCCACAACATTACTAAGCAATAACTTCTGGTGCTAGTTTCAATCAAATCAATCACAAATTGAGACTTCTACTAGGACAACACATATGTAAAGTAATGCAAAAAATCAGAACCAGTGATACTTACGATGCGGATGGCACTCAGAGCCATCGAGTAGTAAATCGGGCAAGGAACACGAAATGTGCTGTCTCAGAAAACCAATCGTCCCACTATGCCGCGGTGAAAGGGCGTGGTCATCGGAGATACAATGCCACTCTTCACAATTCAGGACACACCAAACGTGAAGTCGAGGTACCGGGAATAATGCCGCACAATAATCAACAACGAGATGCACCGAAGACTCAAGTCAACTTGAAACAATCGGCATATCTTGAAACTTCTAGGGCATATGTCGCTTTGATCAGCGAAGACTCGAGTCGACTATAGAGATTGCTGAGGTGAGGAGGTCAATTTAAATTAGAAAATAAAGTTTCAGAAGAGACAAGAAATAATAACCTAAGAATGCTATGAGAAGAGTTTAGAATAGGATGAGAAAAGAATAAAATAAGACAAGAGAAGAATAACTATTCATGCCAATTGGTTGGTTTGATTTATAAAATAGATTTTGAAATTTTTTACTAAAATGACCATGCTAACTATGATTGCGTCCTACAATCAATATGGCTCTGATACCATCTCTGAAGGTACCTGAACATGCAAATCTAAACCCTCTGTATATTCTGAGCTAGTCTCATGATCAATAGCTAGCTCACACAGTGACAACATTGATGAAAATCATATCCATACAACAAAACAACTAAGAAATAAGCAAATTATTATTAAATAGTAGCAGCGGACCTTATGGTCAAAGTTTACATAATTTACTACACAAGGCTTGAAATACCAATAGAACTCTTGCAACAGAAATAAGATAACTTGTGGTGGCCATCCGACATGCCCACATGCAATCGAGTGGAGAGCACATCCTAGTTCGTATAGTCTTTAAATTACTCCTCGTAGAACTCTAGATTCCCGGATTCGTCTTCAGCAACTGATCAATAATGGCATAAAGCCATGAGTACATAAAACACTTATCAAGTCGTAGGGAATAGTATGCAAATAATATTCATACAAGGCTTGAACAAGGAATAGTTGTATGGTTATTTTGCATAAAGCAATATTGACAGTAAATACAGTAAATAGATTAAAAAGCATAATTGAAAAGATTATATAAATAAAGTTAACAATTGCTTTGAAACAACCAGCGAACTACCCGTTCACCTCCCCACCAACAACCATCCGAACATTTTATGAAAACTCTACCCCTCATGTGAAATCACCAGACATTGTCCATAACTGAGGACACGGCTGTTCGAACAGTTTTTAACACTCTGCAGAGGTTTTACAGCTTGACCCACAAGAAATAATCAACTTATAATGTCGGCCATGACACGCTTCTGTAGGTGTGAGACTAAGTGATTATCACAAGGTTTTTACAAAGTTCTACCATAACTTGGTTCTGCCCGCTAAGGTTTCCACCACTGACTGGTTACATCCATCACAATTGCGGCCCCATCTTGCGCCTTGTGAATCTACCCATAAATCCCAGAACCCACACCACACATGACAGAACCAAAATCAAGGCATTACTAATTAATCTGCCAGGTCCATCCCATACTGGACATGTGGTTATACGATAAGGCCTAGATTAATTGCACACAAAGTTTAGTCCTTAGTGATTACTCAGGCGAGACTACCTCATCCAAAACAATCTGCCTCATGCACCCCCTTTACTACATGATCACTTGCCTGAGCATAAATCATTTTGTTCACCCAAACTAATGATAATCCCTGCTATAGCACAAAATTTTATAACAGTGGCATCGCACCATAATCAATTCAATAGTGACATCGCACCACAGTTGCACGACAATGGCATCGCACTACAATTCCATATATCATCAAGTCAAATTTAACATTATTGAACATGTGATCATGAGCCCATCGTAATTACGCATGACTAAGCATCCCTACAATACCCATGTTGGTGATACGAATATGTCCAACTAATATCAATCCTTCCTATGGTGTCCAAGGATATGTGTCATTCACAATTATTCAAGGTGGTATAATATCAAATTGGTATTTAACTATTCTAAAAAAAATTAATAAAATTAGCATACATGTTGATATAAAACAATATAATTTCACAAAAATGGGTACAACATGATCAAAGGTCTATAACTTGCCTTCCCCGAAGGATGGAGATTCTCCTACAAATGACAGACTGATCCGAACCGGACTCGACAATGACTGAATCTATACGCGCAAAATGGTACAAATAAATAAATAAATAACAAAAAAATAAAATCCAAAAATTACAAAATTAGTACCAAAAGATATATTATGAATTTCGACGAATTTAGAAATAAGAATCGATGAAATTGGAGTTCGTATAACAGAGAACAACACCCGGAAGTTTACCGGACAAATAAATTCCAAGAAAAAGAGAAGGAGGGGAATATTCCTTGGAATACTCCATTTCAAACATAAGAAATTAAAAGGAAATGGCTGACTTGAGGGACCAAACTGCTGTCGCACCTTGTAGCTGGTAGGACACGTACAACACTTTCTCTTCGTCATTGCATTGGGCAATGACTAGCTTGCTCTCGACGGTGCGGAGCCAGTCATCGGCGTCGAGAGGGTTGACTGCTGATGCAAAGGTCGGAGGCCGAGTTTGCTTGAACTCGCCCATCCTAGATTATGGTTGGTTTGATGTAGCTCTGTTCCCTCTAGCAATAGTGCCGAGGGCAGTGGTGTTTTACACCAGTTGCTGGAGTAGAAGGGTGTTCGTCTGCCGCCCTTGTTTGATCATGGCAAGCACTTGTACCATGGTGGGTAGGGCTGGAAACGAGCCAAGCCGAGCCGGCTCGAGCCAGGCTTGCTAAAGCTCGTTTCAGCAATTGGCTTGGCTCGTTTTGAGTACGAGCCAGGAGAGCGGCTCGAGCCAGATCGCGAGCCCGGAACAGGAACTGTCATGAACTAGCAAAAGGAGTTTCTGCTCTAGCTATCTTCGCCGAAAAGCATGAACTCTTGTGCATCTGAAGAAGAACATCACATCATCCACACAGCGCATACAAAACATCAATCGTAATTCACATTTCACAAATCAAAAACATCATCCACAACCACATCTACGAAACTGATATCTATGAAACCCAATAACCCAACCCAAGATTCCAAGAACATCATCCTCCCTTCTCCAACGCAGGACCACCAAGGATTCGCCGCCGCCGGATGTGGAAGTGGAAGATGACCTCGGTGGAGCCGAGCTCGAGGACATCGGTGCTGACAGGGAGGCAGACCATGGTGTGGACTACGGAGGCCGAACCGCCGAAGGTGTAGGCCTGGACCGCCTGGTGCGCGCGGTCGCATGGCGCGTTGGAGAGGGCCGCCTCCTCGACGGCCTCATTGGGGCGACGCACCAGCGCCGGAGCCGGAGCCCCAAGATGAGGGAGTTGAGCCCTGGAGGAGGCGGTGACATTGCTGCAGTGTGTCCTGGCTGAAGGTCGGGACCGGGAGGCCCGGGACGGGAGGCAGCGGCGGGGAGGAGGCCCTTGCTGGCTACTGCCCCCCATGGGAAGGTGGGGAGGTCGGTGGAGGGCTGGAGCTCCATGAAGGGGAGGAGGGAGAGCCCGGAGGCCATGAAGGGGAGGGGAAGGGAGGGGTGGGGTGGCGGGTGGGGTGGAATGAACCGTGGAACGAGGGGGTGCCGCGCTGCAGGGGGAGAATGGGGATCGGGAGGGAGGAGGATTGAGTTGGGTTGGGGAGGAGGAGACTTATCCTCTCGGGTGTGGGGTGGCGTTGGCGCACTGGTGTTTCACCTGCACGAGCCAAAAAGCTCGCGAGCCGGCTTGCAAGCGGCTCGAGCTCGGCTCGAATTTTCTCCGAGCTGGAAGGTGGGCTCGGCTCGGCTCGAAAATTCACGAGCCCGAGCCGAGCCAAGCCGAGCCAAGCCGTGACGAGCCCGAGCAGGCTCACGAGCCTCGAGCTATTTTTCCAGCCCTAATGGTGGGTGGTGGTGGTAGAGTTTTTGGTTCATCAATCGGCGCAAGCTGAGGTTGCTCAGCAGGCGTCGTCGATGTAGAAGGATGCTTCTGGTTAGGTTGCAAAGGTGTAGGAACTTTGCTTCTCTGTTGCTGTGATCCGGAGGTAGCTCCTGTCGCCATGAGCTGTTGAACAGAGCGCATTACCGGCATCCTGATCAAACAGCATCCTGATCAAACAAAGTGCGGTGTAAACAAACATTCATAGGATAGAGAGAATAAGCACAAGTTAAACGGGTCGGCCAGTACTATCATCCCAACAAATTTAACTTGTCTAAAATGAAAATATGTGTATTTTTAAACCTTAGGAGCAACACACATGAATATTAACATAAGGTCAAATTTTACATGGCGCACATGCCCGTTGTTTGTACATTACAAAAGAGAGCAAATAAAACATCACAAGTAGCATATTACAACTGGGTTTCAGCAATATCATAGATTAGTTCATCCTACAAAATGTCCAAAAGTGCTCACGCTAAGCCCTACAAGTGAGCTCTAGACTATCTGTCGTAGTCTAGTCATCGTAGCCACGCCATGCAAATCCTGAGGACTCCGAGGCAGCAGTGGGCGAAGGGCCAAAGCGCTCGGCCTCCTCGTGCTCGTTGCGAGGGAGACGGTGGTGCTGCACCATCTGCGAAGACTCCTTTGTCCCCTGAGCAAATGGCCATCACCTGACGGCGATGACCAATCACCAACATGCGGGGACATCGAGCTCCTGACCGAATACATGTGATGAGCTTAGGTAGCTCCTCGGCAGGCGCTAGTACAACATTTTCTCTATACAGTAGCTCCCGTGAGAAGAGTCCCTGAGCCACCATCGGTGTGATGCTATCCTCCAGGGTGCACATCCTCCAGCAGGCCTCCAGCAGCTCACGAGACACCTGACAGAGATATCAGTTGAGGGGCCTCACAAGGCCGGCGAGGTGCAGATGGGGAGTGAGGAACTGGGTTCCCTCCACCCGGTAGGTGTGCTCCTTCCAGTCCGCAATCCGTGTCGGGAAGTGGAAGAAGGGATGCTCCAACTTCGGCAGCTCGTGTCGTAGGCGTACGATAGCGACATAAGCCACGTCGTACAGCGACATCAGGACCATCGAGCCTCTCCCGTAGTAATGGAAGACGGGGTCTCCAAAGTGACGTCCCTGGATGAGCACCTGAGTGAGGTACTCAGTGGATGCCGCACTGGAGGGCATGTTGTAAACCGTATACTGAGGCGTATGCGGCCACTCCATATGCTGCAGCATCACCCACAAGGTGTGCTGTAGCGTACCCTCCTCAAAGGCACTAGTGCAGTACCGTGGCTCCCAGTAGGTAGACATCTACAATTTTAAGAATAAGAAAAGTTAGTGATCATGTAATAAGAGACATGGATAAGAAATGGCATTAGACAGGAAAAGAATTTTAGCACAAGTTTTTACCCATTCTCTAGTGTATTTATCTTATCCCTATGGCTCAAATTTAGGTTATACTACCCCTCGGTCTTTATACATAAGTAGACCTTTATAATATCACTCAATTGAACTCCAAATTAAGGTTGGAGAGGTTTAAAGGATATTACATCACATTAATTTCAGCAAGTACCATGTTCTTGAATTTTGGGAAAAGATGCATCTAGAGTGATATCCTTATCAGTTCAAAGAGGAACTTTCTAAAGAACTTGGGTGGGTTATTTTAATGACTTTTTAAAAACAATTTGGCTCTATTTTAATGTCCTAAAAGTGATTAAAAACTTTTATTTTCAGAGAGCATCCCATCTCTCAAAACTAGAGTTCTTTTGAATGAGTTGAGAAAAGATAACCAAAAGGACTTTAGATAAGAGGAGAATGCTAAGAGGGATAAGATTAGAAAAAACTCCTAAATTTTTAGAATTATTCCTATGATTAGATCAGTTTGCTGTTTTAAATCTAAGTCCTAATCTAACTGCCATTCTATCTAGGGCTTGTTCTACAGTCAGTATGGCTCTAATACTAAGCGTTGTTGGACCCCCGGGTGTGGAATACCCGAAGACCCTATGTGTGGAATACTAGTCCCATGACCAGTGGCTAGTACACACATTCATAACATTTGGCATTCACATTCTGACGAGGATTAAAATCTCTATGTATTATTTTCATACATAGATAAAAAATCGTACGTCTTAATGGTCGTAACCCCTAAGGCTTACGACCTCCATGGTCATAAGGATTCCAGAGGTTACATCATGGGTACCCTGGTTGGAGAGGTCATGTACTTGCTACTCGACCAAGTAATTGCTCGTGAAGTCAATGAACTGGCACTTGGACCTAATTCCAAATACATCTCTACCGTGTGACGAATGGAACATGTGCCTTAATTACTCCAAACCACACGATGTTTCATAGCTCTAAGTCACTGACAACAACCACCATATGGTTATGTCTTTTGCTGACAACAACTGCTCGATAGTTGGTATTTCACCAACTGCAACCGATTCTCCGACCAGACACAACGCTTCCAGAGGGCGCCTCTTCAAGGACTAACTACCACCACTTCGTCAATTACTTAAAGGAGAACACAAACGGCAGAAGGCAATCCAATTCAGAAGATCGACAGACAATTGGATTTCATCTTAAGCATTAGCATAGCAATCAAAACACTAAGTGTAACTAGGGCTAGTCCACTGCCTTGTCGAAGGCACCCCCTGTAATAGCCAGTTCATAGCAATAAAGAGCAGTCTCATTCTCTCCTAAGAACTTTTTGCCATTTTCCTCTATTTTATTTTATAAGATCGACAATTCGGTTGTCCACACATCCATACATTCGCATATACAAAATAAAACAAAATGGTACTGAACTTAAGCGGTTATAGTTATTACATCAATGGCCGACTGGTCAAATAAAAGCAAGTATCAACATAGTAAAAGTAGCAGCGGAAGAAGTAATAAAAGTAGATAAATTCCATTGGTATGCCCATCCAATCTCTCAGACAACCAACACGAAATAAGGCCTAGATAGACCCATCACCGAACCCTCCGGTTCTGGGTGCGAAGAACGTACCATCTGATGCTGCCTCATCTTTGAACTATGAACAACAATATAAGCAAGATTGAGTTCAATGCGTACTCAGCAAGTCTTGTGGTGTATCGTAAAGTTTATATAAATGCAAGGCTATCAAAGGATGAGGCTCTAATCTACAAGTTATTTTGCTTAAAGAAGATTTTATTTGCAATATCAATACATAGTATTTTGCAACAGAAAGTTTAAAAGAGCAGTTAAATAAGTACAAGACAGTAAGTAAACAATAGGATGAATAATAACAACAACCCGCAACCCTCCTCGACTGCGAGCAACGAAATAACAACAACTCGCAACCCTCCTCAGTTGCGAGCAACGACTCATTTTCAACCATAGACATGGCATTCAATTCAAATGTAAACCATAAACAATTCCTATGTTCTTCCAATAAAACAGTTTTTGTAAAAATCAAGACTATACTTGATGTGACTGCACTAGTCACACTCATGACCATGAGCACGGCTATTTAAATAGATTTACACTCTACAGAGGTGTACAACTTTACCCACAACACACAAATTCTCTAGTTTATTCGGTATCTGTCGATACCACCGTTCACTACAGTAGGTAAGCAGTCTAGAACACGTGTTGAAGCCTTTACATTATCTATTCCTACCACTGCACTTAGCCCGTTGAATGGTCATCCTCACTTCACCCGGGTATACCCATCTCAGTGATACATTTTTTTCTCTTCACCCGGGTATGCCCGTCTCAGTGAGACATTCGCCATTATGTCGACAATCAAACATGCTCACACGTCTATTGCCTACCCCTCATGCAAGGTCAAGTTTCAATAACTTAATTAGCTAAGGCCGTCCCATACTGGCACATATGGTTGTACGTTTAGGCTTAGATTGATGGCATCGACGTTCGGTCCTTAATTGACCCGAGTGAGAATCTTTCCATATCTACTAGTGAGACTCCTCTCTCACTCTTCTCAGAATATAATATAACTCGCTCACGTCCAAAACTAGGTTTTGTATTTTTATTTTTATACAAAATAACATAGGTACACCCCTGACGAGGATTAAAACCTCTATGTATTTCTTTAATACATAATAAAAGACCATACGTTTTTATGGTCGTAACCCCTAAGGTTAACGACCTCACTGGTCGTAAGGATTCCAGAGGTTACATAATGGGTACCCTAGTCGGACAAGGTCCTGTACCCAGCCTCCGACCAGGTAGCTACTCGTAGAAGCTATGAACTGGCATCTGGATCTAACTCCAGGTATATTCCCTACCGTGTGATGAATGGAACACATGTCATATGTTCCATGCCACGCAACATTATATAAACCACAGACACCGACAATAACCATCGTGCGGTTGAATGTCTCACAGACACTTAACTGCTGAATAGTTGATACTTCATCAACTGCCGTCTCACTCCGACCATTCGCAACGCTTCATAACAGGCGTCTCTCCAAGAGTAACTGCCACCTCTTCAGAAGTTATTTAAGGTTGGAGCATGAACGGAAGAAGGGGCAATTGAATCAGATCAAGCAACATCGGGTTGAAGTATAACAATCAGCATCAAGCTTGTATTTCAAGACTGAGTCATTAGCATAGCAAGCATTACGCTCAGTATAATTAGGTTTAGTCCACCGCCTAATCGCAGGGACCCCCTGTAATAGCCAATTCATATCAATAAAGAGTAGTCTCATTCTCTCCCAAGACATCATGTGCCATTTTCCTCTATTTTATTTCATAAGATCGGCAACTCAATCGTCGACAACCCCTCTGGACATTTGTCATAAGTCTCTCAAATTCACATTTATCATATTGTCCTTCTATAACTTTTCATGAAAATCTACCATTCTATTAAGCAGTTGTGCGATAATCGCACTCAAAACTCCCAAATGATATTATATATTGTCTAACCCATAATATAATGGCTACAATAGTAAGACATCAATTTTCCAAGGAGATATATGCATTGAATAGGATTTATAACTACCGATTTCCCAAACGTAGAATTTCATACAGACATACACGCATGCATAATAAAATTTTACACAACAAAGTATAGTAAGTAAACTAGTGGGATCAATATGATCAAAGGAGGTTCTTGCCTTGCTCTTGTTGTTCTGAATATGTGGATAGTCGGTCGTCGAAAATATCGCTCGAACAATCGACGTCTATTTCAAAAAGAGCTGGAAACGAATTAAATAACACCAATAAATTCAATGGTAACCAAATTCAAATATATTTTTTTTGCATGTTATGGTATATTATTATTTTATATGAATTTAGAAACAAAAATCATTAAAGATTCAATTTGTCTCATTTGGAAAATCCTGGAAAAAGAAAAGGGAGAGAGGATCTCTCTCTAACAAGTAGGGTCCACTGCCTTTTCCTTTTCTTTTTTTATTTATTTTTAGTGTGGAAATATACCAGTGTATGACAGGTGGGCCCTTATGTATTTTCTTTTCTTTTTTAATTTTAATTTCTATAGAAAACCCTTTGCTGACATGTAGGACCCATTGTCATAGACCAAGTCCATGGGAATAGTGCATGGACTAAAGTCCATGCACTTGGTCCGCCGGACCATGGACCAAAACCCACTGTGCATTTAATTATCATGGGCCTGCGTGTCATAGCCTTAAAGCGAAACTAGATCTTAACTCCTCAATTTATGTTCATGGGCTCGCATGTCATTGAATCGTAGCGTTATTAAACCGACAGTTAAGTAATGATTTAACCCTAATAGCATAGATCGGTATTAATTACCGTGCTACAGTAGCTGTCCACTTCGAACAGAATAGGGGGGCTCTCAGGTGCGCCCTTCCTGTGCTCATCACCGGCGAACCCGTCTACAACGATGGCCAAGGAGGGCCAAAATGGAACCCCACTAGGCAAGCGGTCCCATAGGCACGAGCGGCGAGGACTACGGTGACCTACAGCGGCGGCACAACGCCGATGAGCGGAGGTGGCATACGGCTACCATGCCAACTACAAAAAAAGTCGACGCTCGTGGCTAACTAGTGAGCGCATGAGTTACTAGGGGCTACTAGGAGTATACCAGAGGCGAGAGGGATGACAGAGGCAATCGGAGTTGAGCTGGCGACAATGTCTCAAGGCGGCAGGGGGCAATCAACGTGGAGGTGATGACCTGAGGAAGGAGGACGGAAAAGAACAGTCGGGGAAGCTCAAGGGGGTTAAGGAGATGCTCTGAGAGGAACCAATTTGGAAATGGCTTACTAGACCGGAGTTGGGGAAGAAAGGGGAGGTTTTTGCTGGAGTTGAGGGAAGAACAAATTTCGACGGTTCCTGTGGAAGAAAATAGAAATTAGTTTGGGGGAAATATTGCTGGTGGTCCAGAACACGCCATGACAGGGTTGGCGGGGCAAATGGATCACTAGGGCCTCGACGACGATGATGCGGCGTGGCCAAAAAGATGGAGCTAGCTCTACCTTTGAGCTCGGCTCAGTGGAGGAAGGGAGAGCGTATGAGAGGAATTGGGGTGGTGAAGAGAGGAATTAGAGTGCCCCTGGTGGCCTTTTGTAGCCAAGGGGCGGAGAGCGTGAGAGAGCCTACGGGAATCCAAGCAGCAACATGCTCGGACGTGATGACGCACGGGCATGAGCGAGAGTGATGGTTCAGCAACGAGAGCAGGTGAGGGTGATGCGGCTGATGAGGCGAAACCATAGGCGTGGCCTAAAACCGGTGGCGGCTCTATGGCACAGCGTGAGCGACGGAGCTGGCAATGGTGCTCACGCTGCGCTGTGCGCATGGAGGAAGACGACTGCCAGCGGGACCCACTGGTTAGTGAGAAGGAAAAAAGGGAATTGAGTTTCTAGATTTTCCTAAAAAGACTGATTTTTTAGGGAATTTTTAGATATAGTAATATAGCTCTAAAATTTATGAAAACTTAAGGGAAGGCTTCTGACATAGTGTAGATTATTGTGTAATTGTTTTATGGTTTTTTTTCATTATGTATTTTTCTCTAAAAATCTTATAAGTTTCTATTTTATCTTTTGACTTGAGGAAAGTTTCAAAATATACTTTAAGTAATTTTCCCATTTTATATTCAGTACAATTATGCTAAATTTGCATTTTTAATTATCATCTTTTATTTCAATTTGTTTTAACTATCCATTAGGTTTATGTTTCCAAGAATTTATGTTTAGGTTTTAAAATCAACAAAACCTTGAATGAAAATCCAGATAAATTAAATGACAAAGGAATGCATCAAAACTTTTTAAAAGTTCACATTTTTATAAATTTGAAACACAAGCCCATATTTTGGGATGTTACATGTATGAACTCTGCATAGTCTAAAAACTATCTAGATAGCAGTGCTCACGGTCATGGGTGGTGTCGAAAATTTAATTGAATTAGCTTTTATTTTTATAAAACAATTTGTGGGAGGGAATAAAAAGATGAGTTGGAACCCAAATATTTGAGATGAATGAGAGCCCAGAGATTTGAGATGGCCTAGTTGGGAACCGATGAGAAGTACGGAATGTGACCCGAGAAAGAACATAAGCATTGAGTGGATGGAGCCACTCAGTGATATAGGAGGTTGGAGGCTCCATTACTATTTTACAACAAAACTCAACTTTGTTAAAACCTGTATTAGTTAAAAATGTTAGGTCTCACGATTTGCTACTACTTAATCTATTTCAATAAGTGACTTTATGCAAACAAAAGAACCACAAGTCATTCTTTTGATCAGCTTTGCATATTATATAACTGCATTATGTGTGTTGGCTCGTGAGTACAATTGTGTACTCATGCTCGCTCAATATATTATTATTCAGTAAGCATAAAAGAAGAAGGCTATATGAACACTTATGCACATTCTTCAAAACTGAAAGACAAGAAGGCCAAGGACTAAGTCGTAGGCCCCAGTCGATTGTCTGTGGATATATCATGAGGGTTCCACGTGTTGTATTTTAATTCCTCTTCCGTTGATGAGTATTTAACGATATTTGGCTTGATCGGCCATTCTGAAAGACAAAAGTCATAAGGTATATTTACACTTTCTTTATTATTATGCAATAGTTTTACATTTTCGTGATATGTGTTTGATATCCAATGATATAACTGTGAGCACTAGCTACTGATCCAGCGACTGATGCTGTGAACACAGAAGATTCTAAATTATAAATTTGTGATCTGATACGTGGGGACCATGTTTTCAATTTGGATCCTAGACAAGTGTTATTCTATCCAAAGAGAGAGAGAGAGAGAGAGAGAGAGAGAGAGAGAGACGGGGACCAAATAAGTTATACAATGCAACAATATTTGATAAGAGGAGCTAAATAGTACTAATACTACCAATTTGTTTGGAAATCTAAAAAGCTAAAATGCAAACTTTGGGACCACGAGGGGGCCATGACCCCCTCCAGTACCCCTCCCTCCGCCATTGAACATCGCCCTCTTCTGCCTCCATCAACCGCTCCTTTGAGCTCTCCATTACCTCATGATGCTAATGCTCCAGTCGTTGTTGCCCTTGATGGTCTTATGTACCAAGCGTTTGTGCATATTAGCATATAGGAATGACGGCTCTGGCTACATCTCACCAAACAGAGTGCTGCTCATCTGTTACTTCTAAATCAGGAATGTCCTTGACTTTGTCCCAGTAATCTCCTCCACATTTGCATCTTCTTGCTAGAACAGGGAAACTTCAATAGAGAACCTTTCCAGGCTGTGCAGACTCTATTAGAGACCTTCAGGTAAAGCCTTTATAACATGACAGTTCGAAATACGTAAGCTTTTGAGAGCTATCAGATTTTGCATCCGTTCAGGCAAGCATTCGGTGTCTTTCAAATCTGTTAGGCTGTTGCCGACAGGGAATTTAAGTTTGGGAATCTACCAATTGCCAATGTTTCTAGGATGCCATGACGACCCAATCCTTTAGCTATAGACTCGAGTCTAAAATTGTACCAAATGGAAAGATATTTTAGGCAGCCAAAGATTGCAGGGAATACCACCAACTTGGGGCAATGACTAATACTTAAGCATTCCAAATTATGCAAGCCTTCATCTAGTGCGGGATTCACTGAGAGGGGTTGGTGTTAAACTTGTGAAGTTTTTGCAGTGCCCAATAAATAACTCCTTCAATGAAGTCAAGCTTTGGAATTCCTCCTCTGGCCAAAAGGTGAGGCTATCACAGTAATGGATACCCAAGTGTTCCAACCTTTCCAAGAGTTTCCAAAACCATAGTGGTGACAACGATTTATAGGATTGCATGAAGCAATCACAAGAAGTTAGATTCAAGTAGTCAGTAGTAGACATCATATAATCAGTAGTAGCCATACTTTGGGATCATAAGGGGGTCATGGCCCGCTCATAACAACAACAACAACAAATTCTTTGGTCCCAAACAAGTTGAGGTAGGCTAAGAATGAAACCTCCTCAAGGTCAAAGAGACGAGAGCTTTGCAAATAAAATAATAATGAAAAAAAAACCCTACAAGGCTAAAATCCTAAGCCGTACATCTTGCCATCTGAACCGAGAGCCTAAAATACAACCCCTAAACCTTCTTATGGTTCCGGTATGTGGATCGCTAACTTTCATGTGCTCCTATCCAAAGCTAATTCTTTAGCTACATTCTAATCCCTCAAATCTCTTTTAACTGCTTCCTCCCATGTTAGTTTTGGTCGACCTCTGTCTCTTCTTACGTTTTCAGTACGTCTTAAAATTTCACTACATACCGGTGCCTCAGAAGACCTCCGTTGGAGATGTCCAAACCATCTCAAGCGATGTTGGACAAGCTTCTCTTCAATTGGTGCTACCCTCACCCTATCACGTATATCCTTATTGCGGATTCGATCTCGCCTTGTGTGGCCACATATCCAGCGTAGATCCTCATCTCCGCTACACTTATCTTCTGTATATGTTGTCTTTTAGTCGCCCAACATTCTACTCCATATAGCATCGCAGGTCTGATCGTCGTCTTATAAAACTTACCCTTTAACTTTTGAGGGACTTTTTTGTCACACATGACACCTGATGCTTGGCGCCATTTCACCCACCCCGCTCTAATCATGTGGCTCACGTTTTTATCAATCTCTCCGTCTCTCTGTAGCATCGATCCCAAATATCAAAATATGTCCTTCCTAGGCACAACTTGTCCGTCCAACCTAACATCTCCATCATCTGCCCCGACACCGCTAAAATCACACTTCACATACTCAGTTTTAGTCCTACTAAGTCTAAAGCTCTTCGATTCTAAGGTCTTCCTCCATATCTCCAAATTCCTATCGACACCTATCCTACTCTCATCAACTAACACTACATCATCAGTGAAAAGCATACACCAAGAGATATCTTCTTGTATGTCCCGCGTGACCTCATCCATCACTAGGGCAAAAATGTATGGGCTCAACGCTGACCCTTGGTATAGTCCTATCTTAATAGGAAAATCACTAGTATCACCACCACATATTCTGACATTGGTCACAACATCTTGGTACATATCCTTAATTAGAGTAACATACTTGTTAGGACTTTTTTCTTTGAAGCGCCCACCACATGACCCTTTTTGGCACTTTGTCATAGGCTTTCTCTAAGTCGATAAACACCATGTAAAGATCCTTCTTTTGCTCCCTATACCTCTCCATCAACTGTCATGTCAAGAAAATCGCCTCCGTGGTCGACCTCCCAGGAATAAAACCAAATTGGTTTGTCGTCACGCTAGTCACTCTTCTTAAACGGTGCTCGATCACTTGCTCCCAACGCTTCATTGTGTGACTCACGAGCTTAATTTCTCTATAATTAGTACAATTTTGAATGTCTCCTTTATTTTTGAAAATCGGTACTAATGTGCTCCTCTGCCACTCGTTAGGCATCTTGTTCGACCTAAAAATGTTATTAAACAAATTTGTTAGCCAAACGATCGCCACTTCTCCCAAGCATTTTCACACCTCGATTGCCCCAACGCCTTACCCACTTTCATCCTTTTTAAGGCCTCTCTTACTTCCGACTTCTGGATTCTTCAAACAAACCGCCTATCGGTGTCATCAAAAGTATCATCTAGTTCAATCATGCTATCGTCATTGTCATGATTGAATAGCTCATCAAAGTAATCTCTCCACCTATCCTTGATGTGAGACCCCAGAATCGAAATCGGTTTCAAGTCAAGAGCATATAACAGAGACATAACTCTTAACAGGAAACAGATCTGATTCCAGTTTCTCCAGATATGTGTCTCACATTAGTTCCTAAGATCAAAGACTAATGTGCACATATCCTTTACAACATTAGTACACTGTCATACACAAGTCATACATACTTATAACATTAATTTTTACAAGACTGGTGTTCGGTACACAATTTATACAAAGGACCAACGGTCAGCTAAAATAGAAGTTTGCAACGGAAAGCAAATATAAACAGTAAAAGCTCCAACTAGTTTACCCATCACCCAAAGGCAACTGAGTGGAGGTAGAAACAACATCACTCGTTAGCGTCGCGATAATCGGTGCTAACAGATGGATCGTAAGCATAATCGTCCTCACCTGCAACAAGTGGTTAATTCCACTGAGTACAGAAGGTACTCGCAAAACTTACACAAAACTAATAAGAGAAAGTGTATGGGAGGTCTTATACAAATGATAAGAGATTATACATGATAAAGCTGTCTAAAGAATGGTTACAAGGGCATAGGTTTTGCACAAAGCAATGAGTTCGTTCCTACACAACCTAGTTTCCAAAAGCCATTTAGTAAACCAATTTGGACCACAAAGATTTTTAAGTTATAAACAGATATACATATATCAAACAATACCAAAGTGGCAAACCCACTTTGATAAACTAAACTGCATGACAAGTTGGTCATGCTAAACCAAGTTGTTCCCAAACCAAGTCTTTAACACTTTCAGTCTACAATGGTGACAATTAAAACCAAGTCGTCTGTAACCGTGGACACGGCTATTCGAATAATTTTATCCCTGCAGGGGTATACATCTTTACCCACACGACTCGATCAACTCGTAAGCCTCCGGATAATAGCACACTTTCTTTGGTATGCTGGCCGGGGAAATCAAGACTTAGTGTTTTTCAGCAAGAGGATCTTCTTGAGTTGAATCACCCATGCACGATCTGATCCCGCTTAGTACAAGTTTCTGATAGAACCTGGTAACCGGGGCACGCACGTTGTACCAAGAGTGTTGATCCAATTAACAGAAAGTAAACTATGCTCACTGCACATATTAAATTGTAATCAAAGCCCTAAGAACAACATGATCATACACATGTGTCCTTACACCACCTGTGATCCAACTCAATAAAATTTTCCCCTTACTTAACTAAGCGGCTCCCAACCCGCGTGTGGAAGTACGAGTGATACTTGGAGTAACCGCCCAAAAGCTTCGGTCCTTAACGATCCAGACAAGACTTCCACATACCCAACTCTCGTGCACGAAGACACCCACACTACCAGCCACTTGTCCAGATCAAAATCAGTTTTAAATAAACAAAGTTTGGGACTCAAAGATCAGATCCAAGATCTGAACCAAAAATATAAACGTAAAAAGTTCAGTGTTTCCCATGATCGACGAGCTATCCTCATCAACCAAAACTACCAAATCTAGAGACTTGCAGGGCTAAGCATCTATATTAAGAATGAAAATCATCACAATATCTAACCTAGGCTCAAGTGTATGGAATTATTAAAGATAAGCCACAATCATTAGGGCATAACTAATCTAGGCTCACAAATTAGTAATACAACAGAAATAGCATGCAAGCAATTATCATTGCATTTCAAAATACTAAAGTACCAAAACTGGGATCAAAATGATGCAAGAGGATGCTTGCCTTATTGATAAACCACTTGTTCACTCTCTGGTTGCTCAGAAATATAATCACTCGCGTCGGGAATATCATAATCTAAAAAAAATGATCGCAAATGAATATTGAGAAATGTATCCAAAACCAAAATGCTGAAAAATGCATGCTAAACAAAAACTAACTTCACTAGATTAGGAGTTGCCATGGGGAGATCTTGAAGTAACACAGGGAGGTCCTGAGGAGAGGTCCTAAGGAGGTCCCGAGGAGAGGTCGTGAGGATCACAGAGGTGGTCGTGAGGATCACCGAGGTGGTCGTGAAGAGGTCATGAGGATCACTGAGGTGGTCGTGAGGAGGTCGTGAGCAAAGAGGGTGGTCTTTGCAAAAAGATCAAGAGGACCCTCTTTGCAAAAAAACCAAGAGGGTGGTCGTGACCAGGGGTGGTCTTGACCAAAAAGGGTGGCCTTTGCAAAAGACCAAGAAGGTGGTCTTTGTAAAAAAGACTAAGAGGGTGGTCTTTACAAAAAGACCAAGGATCACAGGGAGGTCCTGAAGAGACCACACTTGGTTGCAGATGGTATAACTACAAGCGTGAGCTAGACTGGAAAAGATTCACAAGGCAAATACCTGAGCTAAGAAAAAGGCCAGGGATCCAAGAATTAGCTCCAGCAATTGTGACCAAAAAGAGGGTGATGAGAGCTTCACGAGGACAAGAAAAACTAAACAAAAACACACGTAAATAAAGGTCAAAAAGGCTTAACTAAAGCTCACTTAAGCTCTAATAAGAAGGAAATGAACAAAGGCTTACCAGATTAGGAATGAGAATGAAGGAACAGAAATTGACCAGAAATCCAAATTCCGGATAACCCTATGAATCAAAAGATAAAATGATTGAGGGGTTTTGCTCACAAAATCTTAAGACAAGATATGGCGCGCAATAAATACAACAGAGCTCACCGGAGCGTAGAAAACCACGATGGCGGCGTTCCGGGCGCTCTTTGGACAACCAAAGACAAGCTCGAATTTCTGGGGCTACAAGCAATACCAAGATCTCAAGTTAGCACAAGGATTAAGGTATGGTGATAGAAGAACAAGGGTTCAAGAATGCTTAGGAATGCCTGAGCGAAGAGGAAGAAATAATGGTTGCCCTGATTTTGTCGAAAGGATGGCATGGTGGTTTTGATGGTTCTCTACGATCACTTCTGACACAAAATGGATTCATGGCAACACCAGGTGAAGAATTGTTAACAATGGTGAAGCCAAGTGGCGCTGCTTGCCCCGAAAAACGCGGGTGCAAAGCCACCTCACGCGATGTGCTGAGAGCTGGCACAGTGGCACGGAGAAGACAAGGGTGAGAGACTTACAAGTGGGCCATGGCTGCCAGTCTCAAAGAAACGATGTGATCAAGAGTGAAAGATTGCGGACGGTACGATTTAGATTCAAAGGTCCATATTAAAACGTTGTTCGGTAGTCTGAACGTTCCAAATACATGTGGACGGTCCAATCTAGATCAAGGCGCGTTCGGAGGTCCAAATGTTACCGCACCATCTGGCGCTTGAATTCAAATCTAACGGCTCGCACTTGATGGGCTTACCCCATTGAAAACAGCGTGGTCTGATTTAAATTTGATGGCCCAGATTATGTGAGGCGCTCGGAGGTCCGAACGTCCCAAGTTATGTGGACGGTTGGATCAAGATCCAATGGTCCCAAGATGATGTGCGCTTTAAAACTCAACCGAAGGAAAAAAGGCGCGATCAGATTTAAAATCAACGACCTAGATCGCATGGAGCGTTCGGTGGTCCGAACGTTCCACTTGATCTTGGCTGTTCATTTCAAATCTAACGGCTGGCGCGCAACCTAGAGGTTGGACTGAGCCCTTTTGAACGTGGCTCGGGTCGGTCCTAACAACACAGGGCTGGACCTAACTAAGTCACGTGGTGCAAGTCACTACAGTACCAGTTGACTAGGGCTAGGTCAAAAGTTTGACTAGAACCAAAATCAAACTTAAAAGTTTGATCGGAGGTTTAAAAATATCAAATAAGTCTATAAAAACATGAAAAATTTTAGAGAAGTTACTGGGATGATATAGATCCCATAAAAATTCTAAGACCTCTCTGTTCAAGTTGTAAATACTTAATTTAAAATACTAGGCCGAATTGTTTTAAGTAAAGAACACAGATTTTTCTCAAGGTCAAACTGACCTCTAAAAATTTGTCAAAATTTATATTAAATCATTATAATTAGACTAGTATTTGATTACATTATTTTCTAGGGTTCTTTTCAAGCATTCTCTTCAGTTTTCTTTTAGAAGTTTCTTTTCAAGTTTTAAACTGGACTTGAATTTGGGATTTTAAATGCAACCTATTGTGCAAATGATTAAAAAAATGACATATATGCTCATGAAATGCACCTAAATTCCAATAACTAAAATTGGGGCTGTGACACTTGATCTCATCGTCTTTCAACAAAAATCTATTAGTGTCGTCTTTGATGCATTTAACTTGGTTGAAATCTCTCGTCTTCCTTTCTCGAAGTTTAGCCATCTTGTAGACATCCTTCTCACCCTCCTTTGTACTTAGCTTCTGGAAAATTTCCTCATAGGCCTTACCTCATGCCTCACCGCTTTCTTTGCCTTCTTTTTTGCTGCTTTGTATTTCTGTACATTGTCGTCGCTCCTATCATGATGCATATGCTTGTGGCATGTATTCTTCTCCTCGATATCCATTTGCACTTTCTCGTTCCACCACCACGTGTCTTTAGGTTCGCATCTTGTCCCTCGGGTCACTCCAAGCAACTCCGTAGCCACCTTCCTAATGCGAGATGCCATCTCTGTCCACATACTATTCGCTTCTCTCACGTTCCATATCCCTTCCGTGATCATCCTCTCCTTAAACGCCTGCGAGGCGTCCCCTTTTAGTTTCCACCACTTCGTACTCGTGGCTCTGGCGACCTTAACCTGTCGAACTCGTGTCCTAAAACGAAAGTCGAAGACAACCAACTTATGTTGCTAAACAACACACTCTCCAGGTATAACCTTACAGTCTATGCAGGCTCGTTTTTCCTCCCTCCTAATAAGGACAAAATCGATTTGGCTAGAATACTGACCACTACTAAAGGTAACTAGATGGGAATATCACTTTCTAAAAAAGGTGTTAGCTATCATGAGATCATAGACTACGGCAAAGTTTAAGATATCTTCTCCCTCTTGGTTCCTATCACCATAACCAAAACCCCCATGCACCCTTTGAAACCCCCCCACTAGTTGTACCGACATGGCCATTGAAATTGCCTCATAAGAAAAGCTTCTCACTATTATGCACACTTCTAACCATATCATCTAGGTCTTCCCAAAATTGCCTCTTAGCGGCCTCATTTAGACCTACTTGTGGAGCATATACGCTAACAACATTCAAAACCAAGTCGCCAAAGATTAGCTTGACTAGGATAATCTTACCCCCTGTCTCCTCATGTCGACAACTCTGCTCTTGAGGCGCTTATTAATTAAGATGCCCACTCCATTCTTGTTTCGTTCTGTTCCAGTATACCACAACTTATAGCCAGTATGCTCCACCTCCTTCGCCTTCTAACCCATCCATTTAGTCTCTTGAACGCACAAGATATTTACACGTCTCTTAATCGCCGTATCAACTAACTCTCTTAACTTATTTGTTAAGGACCCTACATTCCAACTATCCAGACGGATCCTACTTTCCTCGGCTAGCTTCATTGCCCCTCGCACTCGTCGAGTAAAGTGCGAAGACCCTTGCACATTTTTCACTACATCCGGGCGACGACGTAGCGCGTCACTAAGGGAGTGACGTCCCGGCCTTTGCTCATTTATCACCACACCCATGTTCCAATATAGCGCGACGCTGAAAGAGTTATGCCCTAGCGAATTATCAATTTTGGGTTTCATTCTATGAAAATGTGGCTTGATTTTTATGTTAGCTCACCGGGCCTAATACAACCATCCTCCTTTTTACTGGCTTGGGACAGGCTATGTAGAAAACTACACGGGCAGAGTTGGGCCATGGCTCGCTCAGTGTTCCGAATTTCATCCAAAAATTGGCAATTTTGGATTAACCGGTGGGGTCGGTAGAAATACAATCGGCCCCGAAAAAATCGGTTTGGATGAATTTTATCTAAAAAATCAAATTTGCTTGAATTTTATTTGAATTTGATTTTTAAATTTAAAATCCGAAAAAATTAAAAAAAAAATAAAATTTTATAATTTTCGACCAAACCAACCTTACCGGCCCCGTTAAAAAAAAAATTACCGGTACCAGAAACCTGAGCCCGCTCTAGCACCCTCTCCCTCCGCCACTGAACACCGCCCTCTTCTACCTCCATCAACCGCTCCTTTAGTTCCCCATTACCTCATGATGCTAATGCTCTAGTCGTTGTTGCCCACTGGGCAGAGACCAGAGGGGGAGAGAGAGAGGTGGCATATTGCTGGAACACACATGGATTTCCCAAACTAGCGTATTCGAAACTTGATTCTCCGAGCTTTCCCGCACCAGAACAGAGGTGGTGTTCGCGAAGGCTTCCACCAATGGCAACATTTTCGCTCGACTCGACACGCAGTAGCGATGTCGACGCACAAGCCGAGAATATCTGGCGCTTGATGGAGTTAATAAGTACCGCCAGCGCTTGAAATCGTCGGCACTTTGCAATCAATATGCGGAATTCATGGCGAATAACACCATCAACCAGACGAGTGGCGCGCATCTACAACAAATCGAGCCGCAATGGCTTCGGCGGATTGAGCTTGGCACGCAGCCTCGGACTCATCTTCCTCGGCGCCGTCCTCCACACCATCATTTCGATCATTACAAAGTCGACGCGCCTCGCGTCTGTCGTCCTGTTGTCAACAGCGTGCCATCGCCTGCGGGGCGTCATTGCGTGATCGATCACGCAGCGTCTTCATGCTCGGTAGTCGGCGACATGCTCGCGAGCATTCTTCGCGAGATGTGATTGTTTGTGTCATTGAGAGACCATGTGGAGGTCATCCCTTGTGTGTGATGAGTAATTGACATTGGTTTAGGTAAGTCGAGTTTGGTTTGAGTAGTTCGGTCGAGTCGTTGCGTGCGCGATTGGGCTCGATCGGACTTTGGTCAAACTTGGTCGACGATTAGGTTGCATATTACATTTTGTTCGACGAGTTTGGACTTCGGCATGGTAAGTGATGGTAGTTATGCTTTCATGTATCGAAGCGGTGCTATTTGATGTGTTTCTTATGCGTGACCGCGAGGACATCGGGTGAAGTCGTGGCAAGACACGGTGGATCGGACTAAGCGCGGTGGCGCCGAGGTCGAAGCGGTTGGGATGTCGAAGCACGCGTGGACTCGAAGTGGTTTGCGAAGTCGTGGCGAGACACGGTGGACGGACTAAGCGCGGTGGCGCTAAGGTCGAACGGTCCGGATGTGTCGAAGACGATATGGACTCGAGGTGGTTGCGGCGTGCGAGACAAGGAGCTCGGAAGCTTCGGAAAGTGCAGTGAGGGGCGAGCGGGAATTTCGCAGGTGCACAAGTGGGAGCGGGCTCGTTGGACTTAGCGGCGTAGCGGGGTGGAGACCCGTTAGCCATGGGCTATAAATAGGTTGGAGGGGCTGCAAGCCCAGGTGAACACTTCAAGGGATTTTAGGGTTTCCTTTAGTCAAAAGAGGCTTTAGAGTCTGCTTTGGCTTTAGGCTTTAGTGGTTGAGAGTTGTTAGTGGAGGCAGAGTTGTGTTCCCTCTGTGTCCCCTTCGTTGGGTTCTTGAAAGACTGTGTATCATTCCCTCTCAAGCATGTATAGGTTGTGTTCTTGAGTTGGAGAGGGAGAGGATGGTTTGACGAGCTTGTAATCTTTCTTGTTCGATTGTCCTTGCGTATTGGGACGTATCTCTTTGTATCTCACTCCTGATTCAATGAGTGGAAACCTGAAATTTTCTTCTATTCATGCTCTCTGTCCCTCTCTGTTCTTGTTCTCCTTTTGGTTGATTCACGAGATTTACGTCTTGTAAGTTTTGCTTGAATTCTTGCCTGTGATCTAACTTGCTGCAACATATGGGAACCCATCTAGGGTTATCTTGATCATCAATTGCCCACGAGCAAGTCTCTAGATCAGATTTCGTTTTTTGACTCGGTTTTTGAACCACCTTCACTCAAATGGAGAAATGTCTGAACTTTGGCAAGGATCTTCACGATCGTTGCTCGAAATAGGTTCCCGACATCTTTGAGAAGGTGTGTGTCAAGTCTCGTGAAGTTTGGAGTTGTGGAGCAAAAGTTAGATCAATTTTTGATTTCAAATCGTCTTTGAAGTGTCGCTTATTGTGCCGATTTTCTGTAGCTACGAGTACTATTTATTTTGAGTTCTTGCTCTGAGTATTGTAGCATCGAAAGTCACGTAGACCGTAGCCAGTACTATTCTTTCGAGCCCTATTCTTTATCGATCAATTCATCGAGTTATATTCATTTCGAGTGCTAGCTACGAGCATCGCGAAGACGACATCGTAGCTACGAGCATCGTGAGCATCAAGTACTATTCATCTCGAAGTTCTTGCTACGAGCAATCTGAGCAAGATATCAGAGCTTCGAGTACTCTTCTTTCGAAAAATTGTTCATTTCGAAAGTACAAGCTACTTAGTAATCGTTCACCACCACTATAGCTTCGAGTCATTATTCATCAGTGTCTCCTTGTGTTTGTGGTCGTTTCTTTTGGGGTTTTGATTGGATTCAATACAAGTCTTCCGTTGTGCTTGATTGATTGATCTTCATAGCTTCATAGCTATTGGAGTGAGATTCGTATTGAATTTGATTTGGGAGAAAAAGAGTTTGTGATCCTATTCACCCCCTCTAGTCGCCTTCCAGGCCCTACAATTAGTATCGAGCCTGCTAGTTCTAATCAATAGATCTTAACTTGGCCTCAAGAGCCATGGCGACGACAAGTACTCGACCAAGCGCCCATTTCGATGGTATCGACACTTTTCTGGAAGAGCCGAATGGAGACATACATCGAGGCTCGAGGGCGCTTATCGGCGCAAGGTCAAGGTCCGGTTTGTTGTTCTCGCGATGAGAACATCAATCTTTGGAATATGCATGATGTTGAGGCAAACGCTAAGGCAAGGAACATCATTATTCGTGGCCTCAGTCGAAGCGAGTTCGATCGCATCTCCCACCTGTCGTCCGCCTACGATATCTGGGTGACCCTCGACGCATACCATGAGGGCACCACCCAGATTAAGACGGTTCGACAGGGCCAGTTCAAGCGAGAATATAACAAATTCGAGATGCTTGCTCGTGAGTCCCTCGATGAGTGCTTCGCGCGTTTCCATAAGATCTTAAGCAACCTCCGAGCGGTCGGTCACACATACCCCGACTCGGACAACGCTCGTCAGATGCTTACGACACTTGATCTGCGTGTTTGGGAGATGAAAGTGACCACCATCAGGACACGATGCACCTCTCGACCTTGACTCTTGACGCGCTTATACTGCGCCTCAAGACTCACGAGATTGACGTTGTCTCGTAAAGTCGAAGTCACGATCGATGGCTTTGGTCACGATCCCACGTTGGCTTCTCGTTCCTCTTCTTCGATTCTCTTTGCGGATTCTACCTTGCGCTCTCGTGACATAGCGATGATCGGTTAGAGCGACATGAGATGAGCAACCGCCCTCCTTGCTCAAGATTCTCCCATGCTTACAAGGAGGAGGGACGAAAGAGAGGAGGACCGGTGATTTGCTTCAGTGTGGTGGCCCTAACCACATTCGGCAACCGCCCAAGCTGGAGAAAGGCAAGAATGACTATGGCGGTTCGGGCAAGAATGACTACACCGACAAGAACCGCAACAAGAAGCCTCCGGCTCCGCACAAGGCAAGAAGAAGTTCGCAACTTTGGCAAAGCTAAGAAGCTCTTCCATCGCGTCCTCACCGCTTTCGACGACCTCGACCTCGGTGAGGTGGAAGGATGGAGCGACGACGACGACGGTGACCAAGAGCCCAAGGATGGCGGCAACGACTTCTCCTAAGATGTGCTTCATGGCCTCGAGGGCTTAATCGAGCGACAATGGAAATACATCCGACTCGGACGGTATGCCCCACCTATGACCAGCTCGATCATGCTTTTCTTAATCTAGGTGGTTTTCATGCAGAGCTAGGGCTAGGTGTCTTGAGTTAAAGAAGGAAGTAGATAGACTATCACAGAGCTTACTTCTCTTACATCCGCTCCCTCCGTGATAATTGTGATACATGTTGTGCTCTATTGGGTGACATGGATAAACTAAGGACCTCGCATGATAGTGTGTCCTCCGAGCTTGATATTATTAAGGTGAAGAATGTTAGTCCGCTTCTTTGAGTTAGAATTGAGTAGGATGGTCATTACCCTACTTACTCTCGATGAGACTACTTCTCCCACCTCATGTGAGGATAAGAACATTGTCGCTAGAGGATCTTATGCCATGCTCCTTGATCTGCCCGAGTCTTGTGAAAATTGCAAAAACTTGAAGATGAACTTAAAACAAAGATCATAAAATTGTTGAACTACAAGCTTCTTTACTTGAGCCGATTGATTCTTGCTTAAACCGTCTCTAAGTTAACTCATCAACTTGTCGTTTCCAAACAGTTTCAAGATATGATTGATCATGATAGGAAGTTATAGGTTGCTACTAAGGACCTCGTTAGCTCACCATGCATTAATTGTAACAAACTAAATCGACTTGATTGCTTTGGATGAGAAATGTGAAGCTAACTAAGGACCTTCTAGAGAAGCCACATTGTGTGTAATGTGATTATGGAGAAGGGGAGAAGCCCGGTGAGTGATGAGACGCTTAGCGACGTGAACCAACCGCTAGCGATGGGATCGTCCCTTGAGTCTGATGTGCGTGCACAAGCCATTCTTCCTCTCTTTCTTGGTTCTTCTTTTGCTCCTTACCTTCTGCATCTCTTCTTCCCTCGCTTCTTCTTGCACTTCTCTCTTTTGGAGTGTCAATACCTATGAACACTCTCGAGAGATTTGTAGGAGGTAAGAAGAAGCTCAATCTTATTCTAGACCAATCTAAGATCTGCAGATTTAATCAAGGTCTAGGATATAATTTTATGAGGACATAAGGAAGCATCCACCGCCGTGCTTAGATCCATAGCACTGTGTGTGATCGAAACTAAGCCGTGACCGAGAAAGTCCAATTTAAGTCACAGTTATGTCCAGGATTTCGACGATGAAGGTGATTGCACCTACGCTTGACCTCTCGTATATGGCGGTCTCCCGTCGCTTCTACCTCTCACAAGGTGAAGTATCACCGCACTTCTCGTCCGGCGATGGACACATACGATCGATGCTTCAAGCACGCCAAGATCGCGCGTAGAGACCGTGTTGAGTCTCTTGGGCATATTCGTGGTCGGCCCAGACCTTGAGTGCACCCAGACCAACACGCAGGTCTAGGACTATGGAGTCCGTGGTTGGGCGATGTCGAGGACTCGGTTATCGAAGAGTTTCTGGTTTTCGTCCTCGATATGCTCCGGTCGTGACTTCCGCCGCCCCGAGGGTAGATCTCGCTTCCTCATCAAGATAGCTACCCACGGCGTGTTCGAAGGCATGTTGCGGATGTTCACTCGCTCCTCGAGCGATTGGACCTAGCAATGCTTTCGTATACTCATAGACCTTCGCTTGAGTGATAGAGAGCGTAGGGTAGATAGAGGTCGATCGTGCTTGACTATCTCATCCGCTCGACATGTTACTTCAAGATGGGTGCCAAAATCACATCGTTGATTTACCCGTCTTTGAGACTTGACTCTCTTGTTGACTCGGAAGTTCACCGGGCGAGGAAGGAAAGGTTTGGCTCTGTCGACTCGGGTGTCTCGACACATGACCGGGAGATTCTTGTTGGTTTTCTTCCCTAGTCCGTGCTCCGGTGATGAGAAGATCACCTTCGAGATGCTTCATATCAGGCGCGTCATCGCCAAAGGTACTGCACGTGAATGATTCTTTCATTTTGAAAGATGTTGCCTTGGTTAGTAAGCTGCGGTACAATTTGCTTTGATTTCTCATCTTACCGATGACGCGGTTCGAGGTGAGCTTTAAGAAAACAATTGCAAAATTCTTGATTCTTCTGTAGACCGGTTTGCGGGATTTCTCGTTATGGGAGGATCTTTCGTGCTGAGTTTTTACGAGTCATCCGCGATCCTCTCGGTGTTTAGTTGCTTCCGAGTCCGCGACCTCTCTTTACGGCATATGAGACTTGGTCATATTGGATTTGACCATTTGACTGAGTTAAGCGCCACGATCTCATTCGTGGTCCGCCAAACTCAAGATGGTCAAAGATCTTGTTTGCGCCCATGCCGGCACGGCAAGATGGTTGTCGCTTCTCATCCTCCGGTCCACATTACTATGACCGATGCACCGGGACACTGCCCCACATGGACACGCAGTTGGACCACTGAGTACTGATCGCGAGGAGGAAGTGGTATGTTCTTGTTGTAGTCGATGACTTCGAGGTATTCTTGGGTGTTTTCTTAGCCTCAAGGATGAGACATTTTCACATTTCGAGGTCTTTTAGTAGGCTTTCTGTTGAGCTTCCAGTGCCTTACAAGCGATCCATGATGACAATAGCACGGAGTTCAAGAATTCCTACTTTGAGAGTTTTTGTGGGGAGACAGTGTAGAGCACGCTTCTCTTCTCCATACGCCCTCGCCAGAATGATGTTGTGGAGAGGAAGAACCGTACCTTGGTCGAGATGGCGGGACGATGCTTGATGAGTACTCTACACCGAGGAAGTTTTGGATGAAGCCATTGCGACGCGTGTCATGTTTCAATCGAAGTTTTTCTTGAACTGCACACTTGCACCGCGCTTCTTATGAGTCGAGATACGCGAAAGCCAGCGTCTCTCATTTTCGTGTGTTTGGTTGCAAATGCTTTATTCGAAGTCAGGAACCTAGACAAGTTCGAGTCACGTTCTTGTGATGGTATCTTTCTAGGCTACTCGACTTCTTCGCGGCTTTTAGGTCCGAATCTGCAGTCTAGCAAGTTGGTAGAGACACGAGGTGACCTTGACGAGGCCACCAGGAGACTAGGCCGATATCTCGTGTTCTTTAGAGCAGTCCGAGACCATCTTTGTGGATGATGAGGACGATGGAGACGATGGTTGTTTGCCTGATCCAGCTCCTCATCCTCCCCTTGAGATGTCTTCTTCCACGGCACCTCAAGGTGATCAGCCCTTACCTACTGCTTCCTCCGGAGCTAGTGGCTCTGTCCCTGCCTCGTCTGCACACGAGGTAGAGGCCACTTCTTCTCCTCATCCAAGACCTCCCCGACATATCCAGAAAAGGCATCCTTCAGAGCAGATTATTGGAGACCTCTTCGAGCGTGTCACACGCTCTAAGTATGGTTTTTCTCAAGTCGTCTCCATTCGCCTTTGTTGCCTCCTTTGAGCCCCAGGACGTTTGTCACGCCCTTTACGATGAGTCTTGGATCAATGCCATGCATGAGGAGCTAGAAAATTTCGAGAGGAACAAGGTGCGTCGCTTGTCGAGTCCCCGCGAGTCACAATATTATTGGGACTAAGTGGGTGTTCAAGAACAAGCAGAGCGAGGATGGAGTGGTTATTCAAACAAGGCTAGGACCAGTAGCTCGGGTTCTCTGGGCTGAGGGTCTAGATTTCGAGAGACCTTTGCCCTGAGCTAGACTAGAAGCCATTAGAATCTCGCTTGCCTTTGCAGCTTCTAAGGGTTTCAAGCTCTACTGATGGATGTCAAGAGTGCCTTTCTCAATGGCTTTATTGAGGAAGAGGTCTACGTCCGACTGACCTCCAGTGTTTCGAAACCCCAAATACCCAAACCATGTCTTCAAGCTTTCCAAAGCTTTGTATGGACTTAAGCAAGCCCCAGAGCTTGGTATGAGAGGCTTAAGTCCTACTTGTTAAGTCATGGTTTTGAGATGGGTAAAGTAGACAAGACCTTGTTCATCCGTAGGCATGGCACCGACTTTCTGCTCGTTGATTTATGTGGATGACATCATATTTGGCGGCTCTTCCCATACTCTGTTTCACGCTTCTCTGATGTCATGAGCAAGAGTTTGAGATGAGTATGATGGGTGAGTTGACTTTCTTCCTTGGCCTTCGATCAAGCGGACTCGGGAGGGTACCTTTCTTCATCGAGGAAAGTACACTCGTGACCTCTGAGACAACCGACATGAGTGATGGTAAGCTGTGTCGACTCCCATGGCTTCTCATGACCTATCTTGACCAGGATGAGGATGGCGAGCTAGTTGATCAAAAGGAGTTTCAGAGCATGATTGGCTCCTCTTGTACCTCAACGCCTCGAGACCGGACATACATTTTTTACGTGTGTCCGCGTACTGTTCAAGCTTCTCGCGTCTCTCACCGCCAGGTGGGTGAAACGCATCTTCGGTACCTTCGAGCTACCATTGACTATGGTATTCGGTACTCTTCCTCATCCTATCTTTCCTTGAGAGCCTTCTGATGCGACTTTGCCACCGTAGGATAGATAGGAAGAGCACTTCCGCACCGCCAATTTATTGGTACTTCTCTTGTTTCACGGTCTTCAAGGAAGCGATCGGTGTTACCTGACCACCACCGCAGAGGCCGAGTACGTTGTCGCGGCGATTCTGTCAGTAGCCAAGTGCTTTGGATGGCTTCGACCTGCGGGACTTTGGGTTAGTCATAGATAGTGTTCCACTCTTTGTGATAACACTGCGATTAGAGATAACATCAAGGATTAACATTGCTAAGAACCACGTGCGGCACTCTCTGACCAAGCATATTGATATTTGCTTTCACTTCCTTAGAGACCATGTAGAGAAGGGCGATATAGTGCTCGGGCCAGGAGAGTGACCACCGGTTGGTGACATCTTCACCAAGCCATTGGATAGTTCGAGGTTTTCACTCTGAGGAGAGCTTGGGGTGAGTCCTGTCCTTATGGACCTAGTAGTGGGGAGTTTCTATTCTTTACTGCTTTACTATACTAATTATGCTCTTACTCCTTGTTGTTGCATTACATTTTGGGTGCATTTGGGATTAGTCCTCCTAGCATAGATTAGAGTGTTTCTCTAGTCGAGTTGCTTAGTCTTCCTACTCTTATATTGTGGTTCTAGGATAACGCTATTAGCTATCTCTCTTCTCACTAGGTTGAGCTCACTCCACCGCTTTTAGGTTCTAGCGAGGGCGGGCCACCCTCGGGTAGGCAGTGCGTGTTTGCTCCTAGGTGTGTTAGGTAGGCGATTGATAGTCCTAGAGTCATATGGGGTAGATGAGAGTCGATCTAAGCCATAGTTTTCTCTATATCTTATCTATGCTTTGGGACGCCTATTTGTCGCTTTCTTTGACGACTTCGCTTTTATTGCTTTAGTTGGGGAGTTCTTTTGGGGCTACTTGGAGCTTAATTTTGACTTAACTCAACTTGAACTAAAAGTTGCATCTAATGCTGAGAGGGAGCTGGACTTTCTTGCATTTTCAAAGATCTAGCATTGTAATATATTTGCATTGAGCCTTGATTATTATCCTGTTATGACATGCTTCAATGCTTTACACCTTGCCATGACTTGTGCTTAGTTTGCTAGATTTATCATGACTTCATATGTATGGACTAGCTTCGCCATGATAAGTTAATTAAAATTGTTCAACTTAAACTAAAACTTGTCATGTTAGCACTCGAGATTAGTCTTTCTTGAGCTATCCTTTTATGATTCATGCCATGTCAAATAAGGTTGGGTAAAGTGTTGAATCTATAATGAGCCTTAGATTGAGTGTTTTAGTCTCTTGATGTTGCATGAGTTAGCACAACTTGTTAAAAGGCAAAAGATCTCTTTGTGCGAAAAACTGATCTCACCAATTCTTTCCTATGAGACGGCTTACCATTGCACTTGGCACGAACTTAGGGGGAGTTTTGGGTGACCTAGACTATCTTCTTAAGCTTCTCGCTTGGAGTAGTCGCATAAGGCTTGAGACCTAGCACATGATAAAACAAAAATCTGGTTGGCAACAACCATGAATTTCAAAAGAAAATATGTTTTATGTGTTCAATTTTCTTAAAGCTACAAAAAGAATCAAATACTTAACTAATGTTTCAATCTTGAGCATAGCTCTCTATTTGGTCTCAATAGTACTTCCTTGTTCGCTTAGCTTATTGACATGGTCGCATCATCTTTGGATATCTCTAGCTAGACTTTGCTCATTGATGACTTGACTTACTCATAAAATGCATTACATTTTCGATTGTCATCTATGTGCTCTAGCTGGCTTATATTTATGTTGTCATGATCTAGATAGCCTTTTATTGAGTTATGGTAGGTGTAGTTCATTATGGTCATTATGGATAATTCTCATGGCTCAAAATGCTTAGAAATAATCAAACTTGATCTTTTCATCCATATTTGTGATCTTATTCTCTCTTTTACTTTTTGATGTGTTTATTGCCAAAGGGGAGAATAGAGAAGAAAAAGCTAGTTTGGGATCTTTTAGAGCTTTGGAGAAAAATTTGCTCTTTCGATTGTTGCTCTAGTATTCCTTCTATCGACATGGTCATTAGTTTCATTCTTTTCTTTGGACCATGTTGGACTTTGCAAATCAAACTCAACATCATCTTTTCGGTTTGTCAATATACTCATCAAGGGAGATTGAGAGACCATGTGGAGGTCATCCTTGTGTGTGATGAGTAATTGACATTGGTTTAGGTAAGTCGAGTTTGGTTTGAGTAGTTCGGAGTCAGTCGTTGCGTGGCGCGATTGGGCTCGATCGAACTTTGGTCCAAACTTGGTCGCACGGATTAGGTTGCATATTCTGCTTGTTCGGCGGGTTTGGACTTGGTATGGTAAGTGATGGTAGTTATGCTTTCATGTATCGAGGTGCTATTTGATGTGTTTCTTGTCCGTGTGACCGCGGGGACATCGGGTGAAGTCGTGGCAAGACACGGTGGACGGACTAGGCGCAAGTGGCGTTGAGGTCGAACGGTCCGGATGTGTCGAAGACGAGCGTGGACTCGAAGTGGTTGCGAAGTCGTGGCGAGACACGGTGGACCGGACTAGCGCGCAGTGCGCCGAGGTCAGAACGGTCGGGATTTGTCGAAGACGACGTGGACTCGAAGTGGTTGCGAAGTCATGGCGAGACACGGTGGACCGGACTAGGCGCAGGTGGCACTAAGGTCAGAACGGTCGGGATGTGTCGAAGACGACATGGACTCGAGGTGGTTGCGAGGCGTGTGAGACAAGGAGCGCGGAAGCTTCCCGGAAGGTGCAGGAGTGGCGAAACGGGAATTTCGCAAGGCTGCACAAGTGGGAGCGGGCTCCGTTGGACTTAGCGCGCGTAGAGGTGGAGACCAGTTATGGCCATGGGCTATAAATAGGTTGGAGGGCTGCAAGCCCAGTGAACACTTTAAGGGATTTTAGGGTTTCCTTTAGTCAAAGAGGCTTTAGAGTGCGCTTTGGCTTTAGGCTTTAGTGGTTGAGAGTTGTTGGTGGAGGCAGAGTTGTGTTAAGCTCCGTGTCCCCTTCGTTGGGTTCTTGAAAGACTGTGTATCATTCCCTCTCAAGCATGTATGGGTTGTGTTCTTGAGTTGGAGAAGGAGAGGATGGTTTGACGAGCTTGTAATCTTTCTTGTTCGATTGTCCTTGCGTATTGGGACGTATCTCTTTGTATCTCACTCCTGATTCAATGAGTGGAAACCTGAAGTTTTCTTCTATTCATGCTCTCTGTCCTCTCTGTTCTTGTTTTCCTTTTTGGTTGATTCCTAAGATTTCGTGTTGTAAGTTTTTGCTTGAATTCTTGCTATGATCTAACTTGCTGTAACATGCGGGAACCCATCTAGGGTTATCTTGATCATCAATTACCCACGAGCAAGTCTCTAGATCAGATTTCGTTTTTGACTCGGTTTTTGAACCACCTTCACTCAAATGGAGGAATATCTGAACTTTTGCAAGGATCTTCACGATCGTTGCTCGAAATAGGTTCCTGACATCTTTGAGAAGGTGTGTGTCAAGTCTCGTGAAGTTTGGAGTTGTGGAGCAAAAGTTAGATCAATTTCGATTTCGAAATCGTTTGAAGTTCGGTTTCTTGTGCCGATTTCATCGTAGCTATGAGTACTATTCATTTGAGTTCTTGCTACAGTCTTGTAGCATCAGTATACAGGCTGTAGCCGAGTACTATTCTTTCGAGCCCTATTCTTTATCAGTCTTGTTCATGAGTTATATTCATTTGAGTGCTAGCTACGAGCAGCTGCAAAGATTTACACTCGTAGCTACGAGTACTGTAGCATCGAGTACTATTCATCTCGAGTTCTTGCTATGAGTACTGTAGCAAGACACTGTAGCTTCGAGTACTCTTCTTTCGAGCACTATTCATTTCGAGTATAAGCTACGAGTACTATGCACCGACCACTATAGCTTCGAGTACTGTTCATCAGGCTGTCTCTTTGTGTTTGTGGTCGTTTCTTTTGGGGTTTTGATTGGATTCAATACAAGTCTTCCACTGTGCTTGATTGATTGATCTTCATAGCTTTCATAGCTATTGGAGTGAGATTCGTATTGAATTTGATTTGGGAGAAAAAGAGTTTGTGCTCCTATTCAAACCCCCCCCCCCCCTCTAGTCGCCTTTCCGGTCCTACAGTCATCTTGTCTATGTATTGTATTATATTCTAGATAAGTCATACAATGCAACAATATTTGATAAGAGGAGCCAAATAGTACTAATACTACCAAATTTTCGAAAATCTAAAATGAAATCTGTTAGGAACATATGACTATTATAGAATTGCTTCTTCACTGGAAAATTATTTTTGTTTTGCTCGAAATTTTCGAAAATCATTAGAACTGGTTTCCAAAATGACAAAACAGACCGAGGGACGACTTTGGTGAAGACAAAAGTCACAAAACTACAAGAAATAATAGACTGTTGTAGGCTTAGCCCTGGTCTGAGATCCCCTGTGTTGGCACTAATTCATTTTCTAAAGATAATCATGATATATAGTTGCCGACACATACAAGCTTCTAGCTTGATCCTTGCATGATCCATGCTGGATGCCTGGATTCTTCTTGGAGTCAAAGTCGGTGAAGTTGAGTAAACCAAACCCAACACGGCCAGTCGACAAGGGAGCAGAGAAGATTGGTAGGAGACGTGTGAAGATTTACTAATTAATTGTGTAAAATGCATGCTTAGATGGACATCACCTGGATACATCTAATGACCAACTAAAGAGTAAATTATCTAGCATGAGTTGAGTTGGAAAGTAAAATGTACTGTAGCATATATTGTCAGTGCTTAGGTCGGTAGCTGCTATAGTCGGTTTCATTTGGCTATAAAAGGACTTGTGATGTATGCTTCTTGAGCTAAATTCCCCAACACCCTGGACCAAATCGTTACTCAGTCCAAGACATGTCCAACGCTGTTCCAACTTGACGTAGGCCGAGCACGGTCGGCAAAACGCAAATTCCAGATCCAAATGCACCCACACAGCCCGCGCGGCTGCGCGGAGATATCACAAAAACGACCGGCCCGCGGAGACATGATACGCGGTGCGCATTCGGCCCGCTCGGGTTAGGCCACCTGCGCAGCCGCGCGGTTGTATTCGGAGACATCATCAGACGACCAGACCACCTACGCGGGCGGGCGCTGGGCACGTACGGTACCATATAGTTCCGTCACTTGTGAGAAGAAAAGTTTCCAAATCTTTTATTGATCTCTTGAGTGACCAGCCATACGCACGACTCCCCAACCTCAGCTGCAAATGTTACAGGTTCGATCGACCCAATAAACCAACATACACGAGAAACTAAACCACGGCGGCAACACACGTACGGCGCGCCGAGAATGGCGCGCCTCAGCCGCATGGACTCGTCCGTGCCACCGGAACAACCAACCAACCGCTCATCAGTACGTCCGTAGCTAGCTGGTGGTCACATGCACTGGGTCACTTGCCGACGAGCGACAGGAGCGCGTCCCTGTAGTAGCCGTGCGCCTTGCCCGCGATGGCGTCCTCGAGCTTGGCCCCGAACTGCTCGCCGTAGGCCGCCCTGATGTCGTCCATGCCCCCGTCCGACCGGGTCACCACCACCCGCGTCAGGGCCTCCTTCGCGTGGTGGTCCGCTCCCTCCCTCAGCGCCCCTTCGATCACCTGAACAACCAACCAATTCCAAGGTTACAACAATCTCTGATCTGACGTTTTACATTTATCTTCAGATTGTTTTGTTCAATTTGCACGCGAACCTGGCTGAAGTACTTGGCCGGCGTGGCCAAGCATTGGACGGTTTCTCGCAGTGTCTCCTCGTTTCCAAGATCCTGTGTATTTTTAACCAACAATTAACGGGCAAGTGTTAGATGCAATGCTGCATCGACCACAAACTGCTCGAATCCTTTCGTTTCGCGGCTGACGGGACGGATTTGCATGTGTTGATTACCTCTTCGATGTGCTTGCCGTAAATTTCCTTGTAGTACTTGAAGGTCTCCACGAGGTAAGGCTTGCTCCTCGTGGTGAGGATCCTGACCACCTCGTCGTTCTCCACCAGCCTCCCGCGCCGGCGCTCTTCACCGCCGCACCCAGCGCCTTCGCCTCCGCCCTCGCCATGTCGTCGTTCACCTTGGGCCCTTCGTACCGGTACGCGCTCACGAGCCCGACCAGGAGCTGCGCACGCGTGCAACATCCAGAAATCAGGGTCGTCCTTCATTTCAGGAGCTGACACTACCTGAACTGTCATTGTTATCAGAGTAGCATCAAAGCGTACACCGGCTTACGCTGCAGTAGCTCTTGTCCCTGGCGCGGTAGGCGACGTCCTCCTCCAGGAGTGGTGGAAGAGCGCCTGGTACGCCTTGCGCGCGCCGAGGAGCTCCTCCGCCGACCGCGTGCAGGCGATCTCGACGACGATGGCGGCGGGGTGCGCCTCGTGCAGCACGTGGTGAGCCAGCTGCGTCGCGCTCCCACGGGTGCATTGCCCACAGCACCATCAGGTTCTGAACAGAAACAACTTATTGCATCACTTGGTGTGCCAATTGCTCTGAAAAATGTGACAGCTTTGTCGAGATTGCAAATGCTGTAGCTTGCCTTGAAGCGTGAGAACTCGGCGACGAGGTGCTGCATGTACTCTTCCTCGCACTTCTCCGCGTGCCGCGGTCCTGAAGAACCTCTGGAAGTTCTTCCTGAACCCCGACCGCTTCTCGGGCTGCTTGCGCCAGTTCGCAAGCGCCGAAACCATCGTCGGCTCGTCTACGCCGAGTCCTCCGAGCCCTAAATTTGCGACAAATCCATCTCAAATTCTAAGCAATATATGACGACGACACAAGGAGAACAACAGTATGATCAAGAATGTACGGGGCAACGATGCAAACCTGAGAAGGCCCTGGTGAGTGCCTGAACTTCGTCGCCCATTGGCTAATTCTCCGACAAAAACCAACAAAGATGGGAGGAGATGAGATGAGTGAGGATTGCTATGTGTTCTCTGGCTAGCTGCTTCTTATAGACGATCTTTATATTGCAAAGTGTGTGTGTGGGAAGTCAATTATGGGCAATGCTGGTATTTCGATATGCTTTGATATAATTTTCCCAGCTAATCAAGAAAGGCTCGTCAATAGTTTACACATGTGGGTATGGTACGGATGCATCAGTGCAAA